>JARBWK010000003.1:161103637-161326137 GCA_030556195.1 Anolis apletophallus | reverse complement strand
GGGTTATGGAGCCTAGCAGCAGCTACAGAGAAGGTCTGTTACAATGTTTTTACCAGGTATATTGAACACCTGGCGTACATTGTGACAGTCCATCTATGGAACCTAATGGTCCCATTTTTTAAAAATCCAAAACAATATAAATGCTTGAACTATTTCAAATGCTCCTGGCCCAAGGATTGCCACTTAACAAAAATCACAACTCTGTTGAACAGGACCAGTTCAAGATATTTTGTAACCAGAGGCAAAAGATGAAACTATATCTCTGCCACAGTGTGTATGTGTTTCTTTTAAGTTTGGGATTCCAAAAGAAAAAAGGGAAAGACAACTGAATGGGATCTCTCAGCTACCATATTCATTCCTACATCCAAGCCAGAGTTCAGGCTCTCTGGGGAAACAAGAGCTCAAATGACATACGCTGCACCTGTCGACCTGTCTACCACTGGAGAGGGGCACAGCTGGCAGAAGGGGCAAAATACCTGATGACGGGGGCGGCCAACAATGGAGGGGAATACAGCTCTGGGGGCATCGTCCCCGGCGAAGCCAGCCTTCACAAGGCCGGAGCCGTTGTCGCATACGAGCGCGGTGGTCTCATCCTCATCACACATGGTGTCGGCTTTCTGGAGAGGGAACAGAAGCAAGAAGAAGAGTTCACAAGGAGCAACAGGCACCCAGCCATGGAAGTTTATGAGCCAGAGGCTACTGGGAGAATTTTTATCGACAGATGTCTGGCAGGCGTCTGCTGTAGCCAGAAAAAGCAGCCAAGGACAGAGTCACTGGGATTTGTCATTGCTTTCCCCATTAACAGGCAAGGTAACCCCAGGGAATGCATTCCATGTGGGATGGCAAATAGATCTTCCTTTGGGTTGCTGTAAGTTTTTCAGGCTGTATGGCCATGTTCCAGAAGCATTCTCTCCGGACATTTCGCCTGCATCTATGGCAGGCATCCTCAGAGGTTGTGAGACCTCAGGCGAAATGTCAAGAGAGAATGCTTCTGGAACATGGCCATACAGTTTGAAAAACTTACAGCAACCCAGTGATTCCGGCCATGAAAGCCTTCAATAACAGATCTTCCTTTGCTTTACCTTTCACTTATTTATTTGATTGATCATGAAACCTGGCAAACTCAAATATCACAAAACAGCTGAATCCTTAGCTCAAGCAGATTAAAATACTTGGGCTTGAGAAGCTTAAGCATCTTTACTCAGAATTAAGTCCAATTTACTTCAATAGGGATAACTTCCAAAGTCAATAGGCTTAAAGATGCGGTTTTTACAGTGCAAGGCAATGCATGTCCACTCAGGACTAAGTTCAACAGGACTTCTTTTTAAGCAAGCTCCGGATTTTAAACTGAGGCGAAAGGGTCTTTGTGGGATCAGATTAAAATCCAACTTCCTTTTTAGAGTTGGATACACCATTCCTTTTATCTAGATTACTATATATTTGGCCAGCATGCAAATACTACATGTATATACCTGGAAGTATTTCCAAATAAGTTACCAATACTTTCAAGGCTGACCCAATGGTGATATGAGTCTGGTCCATTTTATTTCTAAAATGCCGTTTCCACAGCAATTACACCACCATGGGCAGAACCTGGAAAGTTTGTTACGACATGCACTATTTATCTTTACTGAAAATACAATCTGCAAGTTAATCTAGGGTTTCTTGCTTTTAAAGTACCATGTAAAATACATTTCCAAACAGTGCACACTAAGGGTCTTCCACACAGACATATAATCCAGAATATCAAAGCAGAAAATCCCACAATCTCTGCTTTGAACTGGGTTATCTGAGTCCGCACTGCCATATATTCCAGTTCAAAGCAGATAATGTGGGACTTTATACAGCTGTGTGGAAGGGGCCGAAGTATGTCGTCATTGTCTTGAGGACAACGGGACATCTCCCTCCTCAGGACAACTAGTTGTATGCTGAGGAGCTGACAGGTGGGTAGGACCTTTGTGTACAAAACTACCATAGGCCTTGAAGAACCTGGGGAAATGAGGCATGAGATAGGGATTGTTCCAAATATAACCTCTTCCTAGCAGAAAATAAGAATCAATTTTGTTTGTAGCTTAACACACAATCCAAAAAACACTGGAAGATCAGTCACCCCATATCTCTGTTATATCAGTTTGAAAAATATAGATATTTAATAACTTTACCATTTAATTGTAAACATCAGTGGAACCAAGGGCCCTTCCACACAGCCATATAACCCAGGATATCAAGGCAGAAAATACCACAATATCTGCTTTTTTAAAATATGAACTTTATTGGATTTTGCATTAAAATTTTATTGGATTTTGCCACAATATCTGCTTTGAACTGGATTATCTGAGTCCACACTGCCATATATACCAGTTCAAAGCGGAAAATGTGGGATTTTATTCAGCTGTGTGGAAGGGGCCAAAGATGTCTCAAATTATTAGATGACTTGTTAATTCCTAGCATTTACAATTAGCTTACAGTCAATTCTAACCCTCCCTCCTCTTTCCAGGCTAAGAGGCTAGCAAGGCTTGCCCCAAAGTCACCCAAATCCTATGGCAGGCGCAAGGCATTTCCTACGTCAGGGTGGGGAGACCTGTTGGCCCTCTAAATGGTCCCAGCATTCAACCCTCATTAGTTATACAGGGAAGGTCAGTTGGGACTTGGGAGTCCAGCCACACCTGGAGGTCTCAGGGCACCTTTCCCATAAATCCTGGACTTGGAAGTTTTGAATGACTGAATGTGAGAAATACTCCTTTCGAAGTGTCTTGATGAGCTACTTAAGCTCTTCTCTGTCATTTAAAAATAATTTTGATAGACTTGTTTTAATAATTGTAGGTTCTATTTATTTGGGGCAAAGGCACGCATATAAATATGGAAATACTATTTCAGTATTTATTTGACTGCAGGCTTCAAATTGCCTAATTTTAAAATCATATGGAAGAGACCTCATGGGCCATCCAGTCCAACCCCCTGCCAAGAAACAGGAAAATCACATTCAAAGCACCCCCGGCAGATGGCCATCCAAGCCTCTGTTTAAAAGCCTCCAAGGAAGGAGCTTCCACCACACTTCAGGGCAGAGAGTTCCACTGCTGAATGTTGCGAGCTGCTTTGGGCCTCGATCATGAATAGGAAAAACAAGAGTATAAACAAATAGAATATTAATAATAATTTGAAAAACTGCTTCCCCATTTTAAAAAAAACTACCTTTTTGAAAAATAGTAGTAGTTCTAGTACATTTAATGTAAGTGTGTCTTAAGTGAGTGGGTTTGTTTTTAGATTTAGTTTTGATTGATGTAATAAGGCTTAGTGTTAAATATTCTGAGTGGTGGAAAAAGGCTTGAATTGCCCTTGTTTTTGTCTATTTGTTTTCTTTAACTTTGAATACATCCAAAACAAAACCAAACCAGAGCAGTTCCACTACTACAGAGATGGGCCGGGCAAGCTGATGGTGGCTTCCCACTGGAAAGAGGCTTGGCTATTCCCACCTCTGGGGGTGGGTTGATGGTTGGCTGGTCCTCTAGCCATTTTGGACTACAACTCCCAGAATTCCAAGCTGTTGCTTCAGACGAGTGCGGCTCCTGGGAGCGGAAGTCCAGAACACCTGGAAGGCGGCGGCGGCGGCTTGGGAGAAAGAGCCAGAGCCAGAGCGCGCTCCCCTCTGGGCGGCCTTGGTCTCGCCCTCTCGGCCCCGCTTCCTGTCCTCCCCTGCGGCGCCGGAAGGTTCCATCCCTCTAAGCAGGGGAGTCACTCACCTTTTCGGTTTCTGCTCCGGCTTCTGTTTCTGCTGCTGCTTCTCCCGGCGAGCTCGGCTGCACGGTGGGCTTCCCGGCCGGGCCGGCGGGTTTTATATAGGCTCTTCCCGGAGGGCCCCGTCCTCCCGGCCGGCGACCCAGAGGAATGTCTCCATATTTGGGTGTGGGGCATCGCGGCCCGGCCGGAGCCCCCAAGGCCAAAGAAGGAGCGCCTGGCCGGAGCCCAGGTAACGCGGGCCCGGCCGTATAAGGCGCGTCTGCCGAGGGAGACCGCCCCCGGCCCGCCAAGCCAGGCCCGGAAAGGAGAACCCAGGCAGAGGGGAAAGGAAGAGGGGCCGGGGGAGGAAGGAAGGAAGGAAGGCAGGCAGGCGGCCCTCTCCCCCTCTCTCCCTCGGGCTGCAGCCTCACCTGGGCGCCTCCAAGGGGGAGCCCACCTTGCTACCTGGGGAAGCTCAGTGGAGCTCACCTGGGCGCCAAAGCAAAGGGGAAGCAAGGAAGGCTGCGGAGGTCCCAGCCAGAGCTGCTTTAGGGCAGGGGGGCTTTTCCAGCCTGTCCCACCCGCGACCCTCTTTCCCCCTGATACATTTTGTGTCTAACATAGGCCCCTAAACAGTTGTGTTTTGGGTTGTTGTAGGTTTTTCGGGCTCTATGGCCATGTTCTGGAAGCATTCTCGCCTGACGTTTCGCTACGCATCCTCAGATGCTCATACTGATGGTAGCTTGTTCAACTTAAGCCGTCTGAGGGCTCGCACTAAGACTCTAAACCAGTCTTTCTCAACCAGTGTGCCGTGGCACACTAGTGTGCCATGACGGACCTCCTGCTGTGCCATGGGGGGGCGCCGCCTCCTTCGGCCGTTTCCCCAGCCAGCCTCCAATCCGCCATGACTCCCACCATGACTCTCGCCCCTCGCTCGCTGAAGCCGCGTGGAGGAGGAGCCCCGCCCACTGAAGCCCGTCCACCGTTCATGCTCCTCCTCTGTAGGAGAACTGAAGCTGGGGGGAGGGGGCTGGGGATTGTGCGGCCTGGCTCTGCCCCCTCCCCCGGCTTCGACACTCCCAGCAGCTGCTCCAGCCTTGAGGGGACAGTGCCAAGCCAGCATTGTGCTGGCTCTAGCACCGCTGGCTTGGCACTGCCCCCCAAAGGCTGGAGCAGCTGCTGGGAGAGGTGAAGCCGGGGGTGGGGCATGGTGCAGCCTGGCTCCGCCCCCTCCCCAGCTTCGGCACTCCCAGCAGCTGCTCCCAGCAGGCCACCAACCGTTCTTTACTGTGTTAGAGTGTCATTTTGTGTCATTTTGGTTGGTGGTGTGCCCCCAGATTTTTTTAATGTTAAAAGTGTGCCGCGGCTCAAAAAAGGTTGGGAAACACTGCTCTAAACTATCTAGTCTAGGGTTGCTATATGTCCCTTATCCTAAGGGACGTCCCTTATTTTGGCCCTAAAATTTGTGTCCCTTATTTTCAGGCCCTGTCCCTTATTTTTGACTAGCAGGACAGGACTGGGCGGGATTGACCAGAGGAAGCTGTGCGCTGTGGTTTCCACGGCAATGCCTGCCCGGGGATTCCAACTCGCAGGGCAGCCTGCGTCCCCGTTGGAAGGAAGAGGCAACACAGGACTTTTTCAAAGTACAGTAGACTAATTAACCGCTACCCAAGGGGAATGTTGGATCATGTTGGATAAAGGTAGTTTCTGCTTGCTTGAGAGTTACTCTTAAAATAGGCCTAGCTGTGCATCCCAATACTATACAATGCTGTGTATCCCATACTATACGATACCATTAACTATTGACATAATAATAATGAAGATGTACTGTCTTATAAAATTTATTTTATTTTAATGTTTAGACAGCGCACTTTTAAAGTCAGCAAAGTCAAGTACTAAATACAGATGGAGAAAATTAGGTAGTTGTAATGTTTTTTTTGCATGACAAAACATGTAGATACATACCGTGTACTGTTAAGAGGGTATAAGTCAGTTTCTTTTGTGAGTTTCAATCATTATCTTATTCTGTTAATAAAACTATTTCTACCTAATGTTTGAGTTTCAAGTTTTTAATGAAGTGTCCCTTATTTTTTTGAAAAATCCCATAAATGTCCCTTATTTCTTATATCAAAAATGGCAACCCTAATCTAGTCCATGAGCTGCTTTTTGCTGACGATGCTGCCCTTGTCGCCCACACAGAAGCAGCTCTGCAGCGCCTCACATCCTGCTTTGCAACAGCTGCAGAGCTGTTTGGGCTGGAAGTCAATCTGAAGAAAACGGAAGTTCTCTACCAGCCCGCACCACAGGAAGAACACCATCATCCCCACGCCAGCATAGGCAAATCTGTGCTTAAGTCCGTTCAGCAGTTCACCTACCTGGGAAGCATCATCTCTTCAGATGCCAAGATTGACAAAGAGATAGATCACAGATTAGGAAAGGCATATAGTGCATTTGGAAGGCTTCACAAAAGAGTCTGGAGCAACAAGCACCTGAGGCAAAGCACCAAAATAACTGTGTACAGAGCTATCGTACTGTCTATTCTCCTCTATGGGTCTGAAACATGGGTCACCTATCGCCAACACCTATGACTTTCATCAGCGCTATCTTCGCACAATCCTAAATATACACTGGACTGACTATGTGACGAATGTTGCTGTCCTTGAGCAAGCAGGGATCACCAGCATTGAAGCCATGCTATTGAGAACACAGCTGCGCTGGGCAGAGCACGTCTCTAGGATGGAGGACCACTGCCTCCCAAAGATATTACTCAAAAAGAGATATGACTCCCTGAAACAACATCTCAGGCTCGGCCAGATTGATCACCAACAATGGTCCACCTTGGCCTCACATCGGGAGGCATGGAGACGCACTATCCACAATGCTGTGGCCTCTTTCGAGAAGACACGCCGAATGGGTCTATAAGAGAAACGGCAACGCAGAAAGAACCGCAACTTGAAAACAACAACATCCAAGGAGACTTTCTGCTGTGCTTTCTGCAACCGAACTTGCCTATCTCAAATTGGCCTTTTTAGTCATGATCGCGCTTGTAAAAAGCGTGGGATGAGTCCTTCCTAAGAATCTTCATTCGCGAAGTAATGCCGAGAATAATAATAATAATACCTCTCAGTTGGCACCCCCTTGTTGTAGGGGAGAGGCTTGAAGTTGTGAACTATGCTGGCGGTGGCAAAATAGCAACCGGTAGGGCCTCCCATGCCAGACAGGTCACAACCGAAGGGTCTGACAAAGAGCGTCAAAGGGCAGGATGGGCTCTCTAGCCTTTTGGCAACCATCCTAAGAGAAGGAAAACTCTGATTTCAAACCCGGGCAGATGGTGCTCATTTATTTATTTATTTATTATTTCAATTTGTATACCGCCCTTCCCAACAGGCTCAGGGTGGTTTACAGCATATACAACAACTCATTAGATAAAAGTAGCAGTAAAACAGTATAGCAATAAAACAATTAGAGTAATACAGCAACAACTAAGATTTGTGGCTAGAGATTGAATGTTTGCCGAAAGAGAGTTGTTTTACAAGCCTTCCGAAAGGCAGACAACTCCCTAATTGAACGGACTTCAGCCCACAGAGCATTCCGCATTTTCGGCGCCACAACAGAAAAGGCTCTTTGCCTCGTAGAAGACAGGTGGTAGGACCGAATGGAAGGGACTTCCAACAGGTTTTGGTCCTCCGACCGAAGTGATCTCTGGGGAACATATGGGAAAAGACGGGCCCTCAAGTACACCGGCCCCAGACCATACACGGCCTTAAAGGTTAGAACCAACACTTTGAAGGCAATCCGGTACTCAATTGGGAACCAGTGCAATTGTTGCAGGATCGGGGTGATACGGCTTCTGGCCGACACTCCAGCAAGAAGTCGAGCTGCAGCATTTTGCACAAGCTTAAATTTCTGGATTACCGCCAAAGGAAGACCAATGTAGAGGGTGTTACAGTAGTCCAATCTCGAGATGACCGTCGCCTGGATCACCATAGCCAGGTTATTCTCAGGTAGGGCGCCAGCCGCCTAGCCTGTCGCAGGTGGAAGAATGCAGATCTGCTCACGGTGGACACCTGGGCCTGTAAGGTCAACCATCGAAGGGATGGAGACTCGAACCAAACCTACGACCTGAGGACCTCGCTGCCATCGTCCCAGCTTGCTAGGCCCCGGCAGACAAACCTTTGGTTTAAAGGGTGAGGCCAGTTCTGTGCACGCTGCGCTCCACCAGAAAGGTCCATTGCACAGGCTCGAATGACACACCCATCATCAACACGCTTGTAGAACGCATGGGATGAGTCCTTCCTGGATCTTCGTTCGTGAAGAAAAGCCATGAAGGAATAATAATAATAAACTTTATTTGTATCCCGCCACCATCTCCTCAAAGGGGACTTTTGGGGGGGGGGGTGTTACATGAGGCCGAGCCCAACAACACAACAACAACGTAAAATCAAACATAAAAACATTATAATCAATTATATAAAACATAACCTATAAAATACTACAACCAATAAAAAATTACAATAAAATAAAACCATTCATGACACAAAACAGTGAGTGGGCCGCATGTACAGATTAAAATAAAGAATTTAATGACCTAGCAGTTTCAAGGTCTGGCTTCTTACTGCCTGGGGGAATCCTTTGTTGGGAGGTAATTAGCAGGCCCTGATGGTTTCTTGTCTGGAATTGCCCTGTTTTTCAGTGTTTATTTACTGTTACGATTTTAAAGTTGTTTTTTTAAATACAGGCAGCAAGAAGCCAGACCTTGAAACTGCTAGGCTATTAAATTCTAATCAAGGTAGCCAATTGAAACATTTACACCTACCTCAAACACAATAATTATTTCTCCCAGCTTGGACATTAAACAGATACAGTGTTCCCTCACTACTTCGCAGTTCATGTTTAACAGACTCGCTGTTTTGCAGATTTAAAAAAATATTAATTTTAAATATATATCATTGTATTTTCACTGTTTTGTGGGTTTTTGCTGCCGCCGCTCTCCAAAGTGCTTTCCCTCCTCAGTCCTCCCTCCCTCCAGCCTTGAATAGCCTTTCCTCCTTTTCCTTCACTTTATTTTAAGCGTATAAAAACTTAAAATAGTGTATACCTACTAAAAAATGTATAAATATTAAAATGAATCGAGTGTCCCTACTTCGTGGATTTTCACTTATTGTGGGAGATCCCGGAACGTAACCCCCACAATAAGTGAGGGAACACTGTATATAAACTCCATTTTCCTAGTTTCCAACAGACCTCACAACCTCTGAGGGTGCCTGCCATAGATGCAGGTGAAACGTCAGGAGAGAATGCTTCCAGAACATGGCCATACAGCCCGAACAACCTACAACAACCCAGTGATTCCGGCCATGAAAGCCTTTGACAATTCTGTTTTGATCCAATAAAGAGGATCTGTACATTCAGTCTGACTTTGATGCACCATATGCTGCTTTAGCTTCCTGAAACCTGTCTGGATTAATATGCTCACCCCATAATGTGTTCTGATGCAATGTAGGAATGTTAAATCTCCACTTAAGCATTTCTAGAACTGGGCATTGCTAAGACGAATACCAGAATATCTCAGCTAGCACAGATCCATTTGTAACTTTTCCTGGTTTTAGTTTTAGCTACTGAGCACAATTCAAAAGTGCTGGCTTTGGCCTATAAAGCCCTGAACGGCCATGGCCCAACTTACCTGTCCAAATGCATCTTTCTCAGTGACCCATCACAGAGCTTAAAATCTTCGGGGGGGGGGGGGGCTTGCTCTCAGTCCCACCTCCTTCACAGGCGTGACTGATGGGGTCGAGAGACAGGGCCTTCGCAGTAGTGGCCCCTCGGCTGTGAAACTCCCTCCCTAGTGGGATTAGATCAGTCCCTTCCCTCCTGTCACTTTGCAAACAAGCGAAAACTTGGTTTTGGGGACAAGCATTTGGCCCAGCATAATTATACAGTTGGAATTGGCTTTGGGTTGATGAATATGATTATCTGATTATCTGGCTTTGAATCTATGCAGAATAGTCAACTGATGTTTACATATGTTGTTTTAAAATTTTCAATTGCGTTTAATTGTTGTTTGGGTAGGGAATAATGCCACTCATGTAAGCTGCCCTGAGTTCCCTTAGGGGTAAGGAGGGCGGGATATAAATATCGTAAAAAAAATACATGGGACCCCTCCCCAGGTACGTAATTAGTATATTAAAAAGGTATTGACAATCAAGCATTTACTGATTATAATAAATCTGCATTTGCAAGGCTTGCTAAACAGACTGGTTTTCTTTTTTTGTGTGGAGTACAGCTGAAGCATTTTCTCCAGAGGCCTCTTGTTGTTAACAGATTTGTGTCTAGATGGCATTCAGAGACTTTGCCCAGTTTGATGCTTAATTTGGGGTCGAGACTGACAGTTTAGGGCAGTGTTTCCCAACCTTTTTTGAGCTGCGGCACACTTTTAACATTTAAAAAATCCGGGGGCACACCACCAACCAAAATGACACAAAATGACACTTAACACAGTAAAGAACGGCTGGGGGATGGTGGCCTGCTGGGAGCAGTTGCTGGGAGTGCTGAAGCTGGGGGGAGGAGCCAGGCCATGCCATGCCCCCTCCCCCGGCTTCAGTTCTCCCACAGCTTCGCCAGCCTTGAGGGGGCAGTGCCAAGCCAGCCTTGTTCGGGCTCTGCGACTGCTGGCTTGGCACTGCCCCCTCAAGGCTGGCAAAGCTGTGTGAACCCCCTCCCCCGGCTTCAGCTCTCCCACAGAGGAAGAGCATGAGCGGTGGATGGGCTTCAGTGGGCAGGGCTCCTCTGCGCAGCTTCAGTGAGCGAGGGGCAAGAGTCATGGTGGGAGTCATGGCGGATTGGAGGCTGGCTGGGGAAACGGCCGAAGGAGGCGGCGCCCCAGCCCCTTCTTTTTCTTTGCTGCCGCCCGGCCCTTCCTCCTCCTCCTCCAAGCAGCAGGAGTTCAGCAGGAGGAGAGGAGAAGGAAGGGGGGCAGAGAGCTTTTCTCGCGGCACACCTGATGATCGCTCACGGCACACTAGTGTGCCACGGCACACTGGTTGAGAAACACTGGTTTAGGGAACCTTTTTTGGCCCACAGTTGTTGCAATGGATTGGACCTTCTGTGCACCCCTTAGAGATAGTTTATGTGTTATTTATTTATTTACTGTATTTGTATTCTGCTTTTCCCACTCCAGGGAGGACTCAAAGCGGTTTACAACAAATAATGGCAAAATTCAATGCCTCTCACACATATGAAACCAAATCAGAAATCTAAACAAAACATATAACTATGCATTAAAATCAATATGACAATTAACCATAAGATAAAACTACATTTAGACACAGAGACATAAAAATTAAAACCACCTAATAAAAACCTTAAAATCACATGATCCAAACTTGAAGAAACTTTAGAGAGGGCACACTCCCAGGTGAGTGCCTTCAACAGGTGCCCACACTTTTTCAGCATGCGAGCTACTTATAATAAAACCAAGTCAGAAAGATCTACCGAGAGAGAAGCAGGGCGGAGCAGGAGGAGGGGGCGGGGCTTGGCACGGCCTGGCTCCACCCCCCTCTGGCTTTGGCTCTACCAGAGCTTCTCCAGGCTGGGGAGGGGTAATGCCAAGCCAGTGGTGGCAAAGCTAGTCACCACTGGCTTGGCACTACCCCTCCTCAAGGCTGAAGAAGCTGTGGGTAGCTGAAGCCAGGGAGGGGTGGGGCTCCTGGCGTGGCCTGGCTCTGCTTCCTCCCCCCTCTGGCTTTAGCGCTACCACAGCTTCTCCAGACTAGAGGAGGGTAATGCCAACCCAGTGGTGGCATAGCTAGCCACTACTGGCTTGGCACTACCCTCCTCTAGCCTGGAGAAGCTGTGGTAGCACTGAAGCCGGGGGCGGGGCTTGGTGTGGCATGGCTCCGCCCCCTCTGAGAAGCACTCCATCCAGCTGGGATCGACCTCCTTCGGTCCCGCGATCGACCAGTCGACTTCCTGGGCAGCCCTGGCCTGCAATATCAGTGGTTCCCAACCTGCGGTCCATGAACCACCAGTGGTCCGCAAGAAATAAAATATGGTCTACGGCCTCACCGTTACTACACTGTTGCAAGAAAAGTGACTGGTCTCACTAAACCCTCTTATAGTGCTGAGGCTTATTAAATATGGTTTTCTGTATGCGAGCAGATGGTGATTACTGGATGGCATATGATCTGTATCAGAAACTTTTATTTATTTATTTACTCTATTTGTATCATGCCTTTTTCTACCCTGAAGGGAACTCATGGCGGCTTTACATATGGCAACTATTCAATGTCTTTGAACAACAAACAGTTAAAATACATTAAGTTAAAAAAATTAAAAAACTAAATTAAATGCACATTAAAAACATATGAAACATTACAATCACTATTAAAATCACACCATTCACAATCGTAATCCAGACTCGTTCCAAAGGTCTTTGCACATAATTCCCTAGCTATTATTGCAGTATAGTTAATCTCCAAAGGCTTGACCCCAGAGCCAGGTTTCCACTTTCCTTCTGAAGGTCAGGAGGGAGGGAGCTGCTCTAATATCAGTGGGGAGGGAGCTCCACAGCCAAGGGGGTCACCACTGAAAAGGCCCTGTCTCTCATCCCCATGAGACACATCTGTGAAAGAGGCAGGATTAAGAGCAGAGCCTCCCCAGATGATCTTAAAGTCTGAGATCTGATGTGGACTATCCAATGCAATTTTCTTAATCAGCATCTCAAATAACCAAACCAAATCTATCGTTGACCGAAAATTGATTGGTAACACTTTTGGTATTACTGCTGGAGAGTGGTCCCTGGTCAAAGTGGTCCCTGGTCAAAAAAAAAGGTTAGCAACCACTGTAGTATATGATCTGAGGAAATTATAAACGCAACAACCCACTTGCAATCGTAACCTAAGGGAAATTTTTGATTTTATTTTTTTTAGAAACAAACATTCACCTTTACATCTACCATATGCAATGATGTATCTCTCCAGTTGTTGGACTGCAATCAGTATTGCCTGATGTGGGCATTGTTGGGAATTGTAGTTCATCAGCAGAAGGACGTATGAGTGCTACTCCCTTACATATTACCATTGGCATTTGCCTCCATGGTTTTCTGGAGTTGTGTGTGATTCATCCAAGATTGTCCAGTGGGTTTCAAGAGGGGAATCATTCAATATCCAAACCACACAGGGTCCTATCACATTGCCCTTTATTCCAGGATCTGATCCCAGATTATCTGCTTTAAACTGGAATATATGAGTCCCCACTGCCAGATAACCTGCTGGGATAAACAGATAATCTGGGGTCAGATCCTGGGATAAAGGGGCAGTGTGGAAAGGCCCCAAGTCTCTCATTACATATACATTAATATTTTTAGTTAGTCCCTGTTTTCCTGCCAGGGCTCATTGGGAAGTCAGGGAGCCCTCCCAAGGCTGCCTTAGGGCACCATTTCATTGTGATGCAGGAGCACCATCTGTGCTCCTTGAAGGGGAAACAGAGGTTTGTGAGGCACACTCTCAGTTCAGTTCCTATATAACTTGAGGAAGTTTGAAAACAACAATACACTCATCTTTAAATCTACCACATACCGCAGGTGGAAATCATGTGGTTTTCCAGATACTAGACTACAGTGCCCATGTGCCCAACCAGCATAGCCTGGTGTGAAGTTTGTTGGGATTTGGTCAGCATCTGGAGAGGTGTATGAGTCCCACACCTTTACTACTAGTCATTATTATTATCACCATCATCATTACTACTGTGTACCTTCAAGGCAACCCTAAGATGAACCTTTTGCAAGGTTTCCTGGTGCTGACAGTGTGTGACTCATCCAAGGTCAACCAGTGTGCTTCATCTGGTCAAGAGAGGAATCACATCCTCGTCTCCGGAGTCATAGTCCAGAACCCATACTGATTCTCTCCTTACATATACAACAATATTTTTAGTCACTGCTTTCCTCGCCTCAAAGCAAATCTTGTGAAGTTCAGTGGGGTGTCCTCTCAGGTGAATGTATTTACTACTGCAACTTAAGAAAGTTGTTAAAAAAAACCCAACCCATCTCTCTTTAAATCTCCCACATACAATTGCAGCTCTGCAGTTGTTGAACTACGATACCCAGGAGCTCCAGCAACGAAAGACTAGTGTGAGGAATGCTGGGAGTTGTAGTTGGAAGGAAGGTACAGGTCCACCACTTCCATGTTGTTTCTATTTGCCTTCAAGACAACTCTAAGGTGAATCTATCATGAGATTTTCAGTGAGTTTGTGATTCACCCCAGGAAAACCAGTAGGTTTCAGTTGGTCAGTAGGAAGACTGAACTCTGATCTCTCGTGTCGTAGTCCAACACACTAATATTACACCATACTGGCTTGCTCTGTACATATACATTAATATGTTTTATTCAATCATACTAATTTTACTGCATTGTGAAGGGTCAGTTAATCCTATCTAGGCTTCATGTTTTCAATTTTAATCCATGAACTCATCAGTCTCTGAAGTCAGTAGAGCTTGTTTAAAGTCAATAAATGTAGTTGTCACTGCATTAGAGTACATATCAAGCTTCATTGAGTCTATTCCAGCAACTCCAGAACAAGCAACATGTTTAGTTCCAGAAGCGGGTACAAAACATCGCTTCGGTTTGAAGATACAGTGTTGATAAGTACATCTAAAAGGAGAAGCCTTAACTAAGATTGAAGGGATTTGCTTCCCCTGGTTTAGTAATGGAGACTTTAACAGGATGGCCATTAATCATACAGTTGACAAGGATGGCTCGAGATGGCTCGAAATTGTCAGAGACTGATGTAGTTGGATTGTGTTCCTAATAGCTGAATGCCTACAAGCAAGCATGAGAGATTTTAAATTTCGCAAGTTGATTTCTAAAGAATATAAGGGATTTTTAAAGTATTGTTATTTTTTTTGCTATGAAAAGTGTCTGCCCTCATCAATCATGGCTGAACTGGAATTACTAACCGTGACCTGTTCCGTGACCAGTTATGACAATATTTGCCTGTTAAAGGGGCCATCAGGTAGACTGGAGCCTGGCGAGCTTTACTAATGAATATTCATATCGTCATGAAGGTTGTTGAAGGGCTTGCAAAAGACAGAATAGCAAATCAGGGCTGACTTCAAAGGAATGTGGTTTGGTGGTGGGCGGGAGCTGCTCGCTACTAGAAAGGTACTTTTGAAGTACAATTTAAAATGCTGTGCAAAATCAGTTTTATATATAGATGATGATAAATATCTAAGGGGCTGGCTGGCTGCCAGATTGCACTGAAGAGTTATCTACACCATGGGACTGCCATACTTTCATGCTATTTATACCGCTTGGGTACGCCGACTTAAAAAAAACGTGCTAAAGAGATTCACATCTAGTTATGGGCATGGAGGAGGTTAATGGCAGTTTTGGGATGAGGGGGAGCATTGGTCTCTCATAGGATAGGCAGAGACAGCAGCTCCTTTTGGAGAGAGAAGACCCAACTGAATTGATACCTTAGGAGGAGAGCACCAATGCGCTGCCAAAAAGGAGAGGAAGTAACAGCTACATTTGCAGCCAATAGGTATGGATTATTTTCAATATGGACAGGGCCGAGCAAAATAAAGACTGTAAACCTGTTTATGCAAATATAAATTAATCTACTTCCTCTCATCCTGGATAGTAAAATAATGAAAATTAATGAACCCCAACTTCTCCTCTCAGCTACTTAGCTCCCTTTACAGCTCTTTGATATTTTGGCAAACCTAGTCCATGCAGATTTTCTTACCTACTCATACAATGTTTAGAGAAGGGTTTAAAACAGGGGTGGGCAATTATTTTTTCCAAGGGGCCACACGAGAGCCAGAAAACATTATGGAGGGCCACACCTAAAGGCAGAACTACATTCTAATCTACATTATTTATTTATTAACTATATTTACTATATATTACACATCATTAATATTAACATATTAATATATCAAGAAATATTCATATATTATTAGTATTAATATCATAATTATTATTGTGTATATATAGACATTATAATATATTGAAATTATAATATAATATAACGTTATATTATATTATTTATTATATTACAATAAAATTATTATAAAATAATAATAAAACCCACTAAAATTAAATTAAAGAAGACAACGTGCGAACCAAGATGGAATGGCCCAATGGATCCAGCCCAGAGGATGGCAAAGCGGACACAGCCGCCGCCGCAGCAGAGGAGAGCAGAGCAGCAGGTGATTGAAGGCTGCAGGCCTCCGCCTGCTCTCGCCCCCAGCCGTTCCCCAGCTGATCACCCTGCTATGGAGCGCCTGACATCCCCGGGCCTGCAGGGGAAGCAGTCGGCGATCTGAGGCGGCTTATTCGACCTGGCGACCCAGAAGACGATCAAGTCTTCCGGGTCACCAGGGCGATCAGCCCCGCAGGTCGCCGAGTGCTCCAGCTGCAGGCCCGGATCACCAGGCACTCCAAAGCTGCCGCTCCAAAGGGATGTCAGGCACTCCAAAGCTGCTGCTGCGGATCGCCAGACGCTCCTAGCAGGGTGATCAGCTGGGGATCGCCAGGCACTCCAAAGCCGCCGCTCCAAAGGGATGTCAGGCACTCCAAAGCCGCTGAGATGGGATGGCGACCTTGCCCCGACGCCCTTCTCCCCAGGCCAGACAGAATCGGCTGCCGGGCCGGATCCGGCACACGGGCCATAGGTTGCCCACCCCTGGTTTAAAAAGTAACCACACCACAGGAAACAAGCCAGTACTTCCCCAGGTGTAAAGTGTTAGGTTTACTAGAATGTTTTCATTTCAGATTAAACTACTCCACATAAAGAGTGATATAAGTGTAATATTGACCTTCCATTTATCTATGATCTTCTAAAATACTGAATTGAATTAACATGTATTTATTTATTTGCCATATTTATATCTCACCCTTTTCACCCTCAAGGGAACTCAGAGCGGCTCAAAGCACACATAGATGCCCTACAATACATTTTCAGCAAATAAACATATACATCTGCATTAAAATAACCACTTAAAATTCAACATTAAAATGATTAAAATCACATAATCCAATATCCAAATCCAAGGATGCTCCTGTTATCACTGCCCCATTTCACATTTTTAGTTATTACACTAGTAGATTACCAGGCTGTTGCACAGCTAGTTAATAGCCATTTGCATTAAATCACTACTGACCACGAGGTAATGAGTTCGAAGCCAGCCTGGGTCAGAGTAAGCTTTTGACCATTAATAGTCTAGCTTGCTGTTGACCTATGCAGCCTGAAACACAGTTGCATCTGTCAAGTAGGAAATTTAGGTACCGCTTTATACAGGCTAATTTAACTAATTTATGAGGCCGTAAAGCCTTCCAGCAGCTTGCAGAAAGAGAAAGTACTCCAGCAAAGGACCCAGTGAAGCTGAAAAAACCTGAAATGTTAAATCTGTGTCTGTTTATATATGTTTTATGTCTAAATGGCATTGAATGTTTGCCGTGTATATTTGCATTGTAACCCACCCTGAGTCCCCTGTGGAGTTAGAAGGGTGGAATATAAATACTGCAAATAAATAAATAGCTTGATCCCACATCAATGTTTTCAGTTTTTCCTGAAGGTCAGGAAGGAGGGGGCTGATCTTATATTGCTAGGGAGTTCCACGATCGAGGGGCCACCACTGTTAATGTCCTGTCTTTTGTCCCCATCAGCCGCACCTGTGATGGAGGTGAGACCGAGAGCAGGGCCTCCCCAGAAAATCGTAACCTCCTAGATAGTTTGTATTTATTTATTTATTTTATTTATTCGAATGTATATACCGCCACTCCCCGAAGGCTTGGAGCGGTTTACAAACAGAACAATAAAGTTAACAGTAAATAACCACAAACACACAACATATAATAAATAACAGTTCAGGACTACCCTATGCCCACCGTTCTAATATTAAGCTGCATGGCCTCTGATTCCTATTTGAGGCCTTTGGATCTTGAGGAGCCGGTGTAAAGCTCAACTCTCCCTGGAAAACTTTCGGCTATATGAGTGAGCCCAAAGATTTTTTGTCTTGGGCTCCTGTAGCATGTGAAGGGGTACAATTGTTCCCTTTTAATGTGGAAGATGCCTTGTAGAGGGAGATATGTTTGTGGATAGGTAAGATGGGCCAGAATCTGAAAAAGAACTTTGGACTTCTGAGTCTTATTTTGGCTTGAGGCTATGGATTACTTATCTGCAGATTCCAGGCTTATCTCTTCCTTTCCGAAGACATTGCCTGGGAAACACCCAGAAGTGTTAAATTATCGTTGCATGGGACTCACAAATGTGCATAGAATCACTGCTCATTACATTTCCTTATATTTCCTACATAAGTAATGCAGGAATCATATTTATAGTCTGTAGGATTTTATAAAGTCACACAATCTTAATAAGCCATAGCACCTGCAATTCCCATTTCCTTTAATAAATATCTAAGGCAACATTAATATAAATAATATTGTAAAAAACCCCAAACACTTAACTATATACATTTTTGAAGTCACTCTAAACCAGGGGTTAGTTTTCCTCTAAACATTCCCGAAGACTATGATGCAGGAAGACAGGCATGAAGGACTAAACCAATATTTTGCTAGTACTCAGCCACAACAGAGACAAGTCAGGTCAAATTCCAGCAATGAGAGATGGGCAAGAGTAAAGCCGATCTCCATAGGAGAAATCGCTGTAGTTTCTCAAGTCTGTCTTGATATTTGTAACAACTTTACACCCCTGCCTATCTCAATCATGTTCTGGTTTCAGAAGGATCGCTTGGAAGCTGCAACATTCTTTTTTGGAAAAACAAATGGATATATTTCATCATTACATCTGCTGGAAACAACATTTTAAAGCAGGTTTTAGCTATTTGCAAAACGCTGTAGAAGTACACTTTTGTTCTCTACGCTGGCAGAAATCACCAGCCTATTACTTGTTGCACATGTTGCCCATTTTGTAAATTTCTACAACCAGGTTCAATGTGATTGTCAGCTGCTGTTTGTTTTTTTTAAAGTCTAGAATGCAGTTTATCTCAGCTTCAACAATTCAGTATGTAGTCCTGATATAACCCCTCTCTCTCTATAATGGAATTAAAAGATGTAGCTGTGCTTGTGGAAGTAGTTGAATATAAAACATAGTTGCCTCGATCTTTATCCTGACCTATCTTAAATGCACACTGGTATTTCAATTATGTATTTCTATAAGCATATATTTTGTTACATCGACAGCTTTTAGGGTTAAAGCAATAAACTTGTGCATTGCTACTCTGTTGCTAAATACGCCCAGTGTGGAATGCATCTCATACGTTAAAACATTGAATGTGGCTCTTAATGAGACATGCCGCATTATCACAGGATCTCTACGCCCCATACTACTGAAGAAATTATACTGCTTAGCTGGACATCCGCCGGGAAGTAGCAGCCTGTAATGAATGGACCAAGGCATTGACATCTCTGGTCCATCCTCTGTTTGGATATTAGCCAGCGTGCCAATGCTTAAATCAAGAAACAGCTTCTTACAGAGATACTCGCAGGATCACCTCAGCAAGTGAGAGTCCAAAAGTGGCAGGTTAAAACCCGAAACCGGATGATAGACTCCCCTCTGGGCACATTGAAGACTGGGTGACTTGGAAGGCGCTAAGTAGTCTGCACTCTGAGACCACGAGATGCAGAGCCAATAATAAGAAATGTGGCTACAAAGTGGAATCCGCAACATGTGAGTGTGAAGAGGAAACCACTTACTATATAATACAGTCTGAGCCCTAACACATGCACAATGGAAGAACTTCTTACAGCAACACCATAGGCACTCGTGGCCAGCTTCTGGTCAAAGAAAATTTAGTATAATGCCAAGTTTATAACTTTGTGGTTTTTATATACATTATAACTGTATTCTTAATTCGCTTCTGATATAATAAACAAACTGTTCAGAACTAATTGAAATGACAAGTTAGAAAAAAGCCTCTAGTTTCATATTTTTATGTTGTAATCCTATGCACATCTACTTGATGGTAAACTCTTTTGAGTCTATAAAACATTTTAGATCAATTTCATAATAGGATAGAATAGGGCAAGGCCATCTTTTATGAAAATAATTATGGCCAGCATTTGGACAATGCATTCTCACTCACTCCACTCTGGCCCATATACAGACCCTGAGTAAGTAACAATACAAGGGAAAACCCATTGGATGTAGAGAAAACGAGTAACTGTGTAATACTTTTAAATGTTAAATACAGCACAGTAAATCTGTCAAGATTTTAGATCAAAGAAGACCGGCACCTCCAGTCCATAATATTGGATGCAGTTATATGGCAGGCAGGAGGTTAGACTAGATGACCTTATGGTCTTTTCCAACTGTTATTTTATGATTCTATAATAGGCAGTTAATACTGCAAAATGAAAGTCGAGAATATGATGCATTTCTCCTTCCCTTTAAAGAAGTTCATCAGTTGTAAAAAAAAATAAATCTAATTTATTGATCTCAATTTACTTTCTATTTTTTTTATCAAATCAGAGCTATTTAGTATACCGAACTTCTGTCTGATACTCCTTAATTAAAATCTATTTCCAGAAGGGCATATCTTTTTTTCAACGTTGGCGTGACCATTTCCAGATAAGTCTATTCTTCCGAACAGATTCAGCTCTTCCCCTCTTAGAGCCATATTAGCATAGCAAGAAGGGAAGCTATGGAATGGTGGCTGTGCTTTTAAAACTAGAAACTGGATTCTCTTCAACTGATTTAACTTATGACCTTCTCAGCTGTTGGATCAAGTTCTTCTATCAGGCATCCAGCCAAGAATCAAAGCAAAATGTTAAGGTGATGCAAACTGCTTTGCAGTCCATCTGTGCAGCCTGTAGGAAAGTGTCGCCTGCAACGTGTCAGATTAAACCAACTAATTCTTAAAATAATTTGAAATTAAGATGATCTGGATTGTACAGCAAGTCATTAACCATAACCGACTTGATCTCAAATGGAGAAGAGGAGAAGAAGAGATTCTTCCAGGAAAGTCTTTCCAAGGAGAACTGCTTTCTAGATCTCACATCGTTACTTAGTTTATAGTAAACTGTGTTTTCAATATGGTGAGAACCTAAATGTCTATTTATATTGTGTGTTTCAATGTGTATTGTGTTTATAACATGGATATATTATTTAAGGTAGGATGCAAAATTCATTTAGAGATGGAAGAGGTAGACATCAGAAGCAGGATGGTGAACGTCAGGAAAGGCAATATATTTTAAAATTCATTTGCATAAAACAGTTTTCAAAAGTCTTAGAATGTTTTGTTGGTAAAATAGGCATGCCATGTAGCGTTGTGTAGGTATAAGCTCACCCAGTTCATTATCATTTAGAGACAAATAGGGTTTAGAGTAAATATTTTATTGCAAAACACAATGTAAAAAATGAAAATGGTTTAAATTTGCATTTGGAGTTCTCATGCCTCCCTGTAGACATAAAGCTCATAGTTTGCTTTTAGTACAAATTCAAAATACGTATTGGATTTTAAATGTTCAAGTTCATCTGCTTCCAGCAAGTCTTTCACATCAGGCAGATATTCTCTGAGCTGAACACCTAACAGCAAATAGAAAGAAAGTTGTATTAGCTATATTACCTTTTTGTGATTATGGAATTGCTATTGCAGAATAACTTGTTATGAGTTCTGATGCAATATATATCAAATATGGGTAAGTTATTTTAAAACCACATTTGCCAATTTCTTTAATAACTCTTGCCTTTCTTAAATTTTGTCAGCTATATTTAGGTTTTGCTAGTCATTTGGTTGTTGCTGTGACAACAGAAATACTGCGTAAAAGTACTGTGAAGAAGGAGGATTAAAGAGCAATATATTTCTCAACATAATTCATAGAACATATACCTTCTTTTAAGAGCTTTTGTAGTATTTTCACAAATATGCTGTCTTTAGATGCTTCAATGGGATCATCTTTACCTTCTGAACTTGACCACCTGTAATCCAAAAGTAAAGTCAAGTTGAATATAATATGACATATTAAATGAGAATCCCCACTGCACTTTTTTCTGTGTGTTTTGCCAGATTTATTTAATTGCATTGTAGCCTTTTCTACTAAATCTTTAATGTGTTCTAAATTCTGCTTCAGAAATATGGAGATTTGGAGGGAGGCAGAGACTGCAGCAAGCAGAATAAGGAAGGAATTTGCTTTCATAATATTTGAAGCTCAGTGGAAGTTTAATTACAATTAATATAATGCAGGACATATACATGGAGGTGCTAGTACCAGGCAGGAGTTTTCAGAGTAGTTGCATTACGCTTGCAACTTGTAAAGTGACAATGGATGACCTATCTAATTAGCAGATTATTTTAAATCTCAGGAAAGACTGACAAATTGTCTTTGTTGCAGGATGTGAACCCAAGAGAATTCAAATCATATTCTGAATTCCAGTTCAGATTAAATCTGGTATTCAGAAACATTTTTTTAAAAAACCAAATCTCTTTCCAAAAATGGTAAGACTAGGAAGAGGTTCACTTGTTACGGATTCTTTATTATAAGACTTGACTATGTATCCAACGTTGTATTGTGGGTTGAATTAAATTACTGAGTATGCATGGGAAAATGACTACTTGGTTACATAAATTTCCTTCTATTAATTCTCTTCCTAAAAGTGTAGAAGTGAGCAAAATGAATGAGAAACCAAATCCATTTCCACTTTAGGAAGTCATGAAGTGGTGTTCCTCATGAGCCTTGGGATACTATCTAAGAATTCATTTACCTTATATAGATATGAAGCAGTGAAGTTTGTACATATAGGGCAGGTATTTCAAAGTGTCGCTAACAAAGAGACCAACAAATGCCTTGACGTCCAGAAGGACATTTACTTATGAATAGATATCAAGTCATCTAAAAACCCACTGGTTGGGCAAACATTTATTTTGAAATGTTCAACAAATGTTTGATCTATCTATTTAAATATCATTGGCAAACTATTTTAATTATATTTGTCTTTTAATTCCCCATAATGCAATACTATTTGTGAATTTGTGTTAAAACGTTTACATTGCATTACAAGACCCATTACATTTCTCCTGCCAGAATGAACATGACTAATTGTTCTGGGAAAACTGGTAGTCTATAGTATATCTGGAAATTGCTAAATTGGGGGAACAATGTATTAGTATTACACTGTTTTTAGTATAAGCTTGGAAACAAAGTAGCTCTGCAGTCCTATACAAGCTTACTCAGAAACAGACCCTAAAGAACCAGAGACTGAATTCATTCAGTAATTTTGCAGATACTGGATTGGACTATATTTCTAGATTTCTTTTATTTTAGCATTTGAAATGCTTCAAATTTTTGAAGCACACTGTATTTAAATCATACGTGGGTTTGATAATTCAACCAATTAAGCCATCTTGAAACCCAGTGTTGAGTAATTCTGTCATCTGTTTCTCTGCTTCTTCAGAGCTTTAGCAGGGGAATGGGCAACTCTGGCAGCCCAAGGGCCCAATTCTCTGCCCTTGGGACTAGGCTATCCAGGGTGTATGGACTGCCAAAAAAAGAATCAGAGCAAAGCAAAGCAACAGCCGTTGAGTACTCAGAAGTCCAATATGTTAAGATGGGAGGGTAGCTATGACTTATTTGAAGTGTGAACTGCTCGAACTGCAGGAGAGGCACATTACTCTTTCAAAAAATAAATGAAAGGACATGGAGTAGTCAGTGGCTTCAGAGGCAGTCTTGGATTTACACAGTTCTGATTTGCAAGCCATCTTAGGAGTCTAGTACAACCCGCAAATAGGTAGATTCTAAATAACTGTATCTAACATTGGAGGGCTGCACTTTGATAATTCCTACTATCACAGATGCACTGGAGGTAAATTAAACATACAACTAACGATTCTCATATCGAATTGGGAATTGACTCTACCCCTCCCCCCAAGTTTTCCATAAGGCAACACAAGTGGTCACATTATAGTGTTTAATAAATTCCTGCTTGTCTTAGCCACATCTTGATGAATAGCTTTAAGCAAGACATTGCAAGTTCTCACTGTATACAAGGAAACAGATACACTTTTTAATCAAACCAGATTCTTCTTGAAGAAATGTTAACTGTTCTGAACTGTCATCGTATGATATTTGTAAAGCTTGGTAATATGAGGAGCACTCACTCTGTCAGCCTGCCTATTCTCTAAGACCAAACATCAAGACCTTTCTCTATGCATCTCTTGCACAAGAAAGACCATCCACAAGGAAGAGGCCTTTCTTCAAAGTGATGAACTAGTGATGGAATGCTTTCTCTCTGCCTTGTATCAACACTGCTATTATTTAGGCATCAAGCAAGAGGTATTTAAAAACTTTTTAGTAATTTAACTGAAGAAACCTTACGTCTCTTTTAAGTTATCTATCACTAGTGTCCTGAAACTCAATTTGGAAATAATTTGAAGTCAAAGTAGTACGTATTGCTTTTGATATCAAAAACTAGGAAAAGTCAGAGACATGAATTATAGTGAGGTATCATAAAACAACTGCCTATGGAAAGATGGGAAGCAGAATCCTGAGAGATCCACTCCATCCAGTTCTTCACAAAATGCTTTCATACCAGCTGGTTATCAGAGTAACTTGAGTACTTTAAGAAGGTGTGTTTCCTTTTGTTTCCACTTTGTGTTTTGTGTCAAATCCTATAGACCAGTGGTATCAAACATATAGCCCTCCAGGTATTTTGGACTTCGGCTCCCAGAATTCCTGGCCATTGGACAAGCTGGCTGGGGCTTCTGAGAGTTGGAAGTCCAAACACCTGGAAGGCCACAAGTATGACATCTCAACCATAGACTGTAACTGCCTTGTGCTCTCTGGTGGTCTCTTATCCAAATGCAAACACAACCTTAACCTTCCTAACTTCTGAAGTGGGATGAGATCACTTGTTAGAATAAGTTGTTCCGGAAGCATTAAAACAAAAACAATTCCAATAAATAAATAAAATTGTATATGCTTACCCATCTCTGAGAAGAGCTTTGCAAAGTATTTTAAGTTTAAGATCATTTATGTCCACTTCTTCATCCTTCATTTAAAAATATTACAATTAGACATGCAATTGTAGATGAAGCACATATTCATCCATTACAATTACATGCAAATTTGGTAAGTTTGAAAGAAACACAATGAAAGCAAAGATTTCAAGTATACTTGCCACAAATAATTATTCTAAAGAAAAAGGGGATAATATTTAATTTGGAAAAGATGCTAAAACCAGAGCACAGTACACATGAAAAAACACATCAAAACATCAGATGTGAAGTAATTAACAGAAAAAGAAAAATGCTCCAGCTGAAGTTGAATAGCATGGGGATATCAGAGCTACAAGTAGCAACAAGCAGCTTGTGCAAAATGGTAGTTATGTTTCTCCATGAAAAGAAATACATAGTCAACATTCACCAGGGTTAAGAGCGCAGGACCTGGCAGGAGTGGGAAAAACACATATTAAAAACTTTTTAAACCTGAAAGAGCAACTTTCTAGGCATCTCTACGTCCTTCAGGGTTATTTTACTGTCAACATCTGCTGGAAGATAACCAGTTTTGTGTTAGGAGGCCAAGAGATTCCTAGAGAGACCACGAATGTCAAACTTAATATGGAGAGCCAACTACGAGAACTCGTATAATATGATCCTAGCAAAGGGGGAGGAAAGATTTGAGCGAATCACCAAGGACCAAGAGATACAAGAGTATTCAGCTGCTCAGGCATTTTGAAATTTCCATGAGAGAGAGAGAGAGAGAGAGAGAGAGAGAGAGAGAAAGTGGGTGGAAACCTCATCTAGAAGCCGCCTAAGCATACAGAATGAGGTCCTATGGCATAGGGAAACTAAACAGAGTTGCATCCTTAAGAAAAGAAATGCAGTGGTGTAAAAATAGAAGGGAAAGTAAGAAATGAGGCTTCAGGAAAAGCGTTGAGAAGACTGAGAACAAAGGAGGAGCTAATCAGTAAAGGCCCCCTAAAAAAAAAAAAAAAAAAAAAAACATGCTTTTCATTCTGGGAATATGGAGAAAGAGGAAAAAACCATAGAGTGTCTAATGGAAGGGCAGGAATAGTTAAAGGTAGACAAAGTAAACCAAGAAACTGCTTTAAAGACTGAACAGTGGTAGAGACGGTGTTGATGAATGAAAGTTGCCATGGGACTTCAGGAATCTAGGGGGTTGACAAACATAATATATATTTGTGTTTTAATCTAACAGAAAAAGCAGCTTTAGCTATTTCAAAATTAAGTCAAAGTTCAGCAAAAATCATTCACTCTCGTACCTCATCAATGTATCCCAAAAGATCGAGTGCCTTCTTGAAGTCATATTCATTAGCCCTCTTGTTGTCACTGCATATGTACAACTATTGTAAGATTGAAATAAGATATTTTAGATTCCAAAAGAGTGTAACTTTAGGCAAAAGAGCTCATTGTGGGGAGACTACCCCTGATTCTACGTTGTGTGACCTTTTCACTGAAATATTCCTCGATTCAGCTGTATTTTTTATAGTAAGAACCATTTCTAAAAAGGTTTTAGAAATGCATTCCATCCATATGACAATGGAAAGACTACACTGTATGTTAGATTGCTATATGATTGGCCTCAAATGCACATGCCATTTAAGATTGTTGCATTGCTTGTCTATTGTGCTAGGAATGCAACTCCACAAATAACTGTAACAATTCTATATTTAAAAAATGGTTCCCAGTAACAGACAAACACCAGAAAATCCAAAAAAAAACCCAGACTGTTACATTGACTATTTGAGTATTGCTCAATAGGTAATAGGATTATGAAAGCTAAGATTCAGAGCAGTAAGTTTACAGGAATGCTTTCTCACATTCTCTTGTCAACTCTACAGCTAGAGTTGTTTCATGAAAAGCCTTTCTGGAGATTTGTGTCCCTTGAACTATAAAGGTCGGGATGTAAAGATCGCTGTCCAGAGGCTGGGTCTCATACTGTGAGAGCCATGACATAAACAAATACCCAAAAGGGGGAAATGATTTCATTCTCCAGGAGACCAACATTGTTCAAGGTAGACCATAAATTGACAGACTTTTCAGAGGAGAGGACAGAAAGGGTGCATTAACCCCCCCCCCCCAAGATCTTGCAGAACCTCAGTTGTTTCTGGAGAGGGGGCTTCTTTAAGTTTGGGACATGACAAACATCCATTTAAAATAATGACTACTTGTTTTAAAAAAAAAAGGCAATGAGGCCAAGGAAACGTACAATCAAAACTTTCCCGACTAAGGGCAGATTTTTCATTATTGCAATCACCCGATTACTTAAATAATCCTGGAAAAAAGGTTTGATAATTAATTTATCAGTTAGTATTTATATCCTGCTTTCTCTCTCCCAAAGGAGAGTTAAAACAGTGAACACCAAAAATCATACAAAATGTAAATTAAAATCCAAAGGATATAAGCATTAAAATAGAATTAAACACAGGACTTATTAAACATACATATTTCAATTTTTTAAAAAATGACCTATTAAACTACAGAAAACACAGCTTGATTTTGAAAGCAAAAGTTTTAGCCAGCCACTGGAAGGAGCCACTCTGGCTTCCCTAGGCAATGAGTACCAGAATCAAGGATCAAATTAAATAGAAGAACTCTATATTATGGGTTACAGCAAGGATAAGCAGTCATGGTGCAAATTTCTCCCCATGTCCCTGGGACTCTTTATAGAGATCACACAGCGTGCCAAAGCAAAATATTCCAACCAAGAAATAGCTAGAAGCCCACTTCTGCTCTTTAAAGAGGGGGTATTTTAAATGTTAAATCTTACAAAAGGGCCCTGTGCCCTATTTCAAAGGTAATTTGCTATTTCCAGGGGCTTCCTGGTAACGAGTAGTCTAGAAGAGTCAAATGCTGCAAAAAAGTCAGAGAGAGGGGTGGGTGGTAGGTGGGAAACATTCACATCCACCCAGAGCCACCCTTTGTCCATCCCCGAAGCCTCCATCCTGTGGGAAATGTCTCTGCTCTTCAGTTTTCAAATCCAGCCAACAACAGAACAGATTGTGATCTCAATCCAGCCAACAATAAAGAATCATGATAGTACTAAAGAATGTACAACAGGTCTGGGTGCTTACTTGCTATTGGGAAAAAGTAATGGGAGGATATACCTTTACTCTTTTAAAGCAATAACTGTGGCTGTTTCCTTTTTCCTGAGCATTGAAGTGCAAAGGATGAAAAAGTAATAAAATGACTGCTATGCAAATGGCAACTAACTGGTTAAACCTCCAGGATTAACTCTAGCATGACATCTGATTTTCCCAGTGTCTGCAGTCTACATGAGGCCTTTTCTATGTAGAAAATAAAGATAACAACCAGTTTTTTAAAAAATTAAAAAAATACAATTGTTTTACGGTATTAATTTCCAACCATGTCGTCTTTACTTAGCAAGCAGTTTAAAATTGGGACCTGGTAATGACTCAAGATGGAAGATTGCTAGGAAACATCAGAGGTCTTTTTGCTTTGAGACAGCTGTTAAGGACATTTGTTGCCTCTCTCTTCCTTGAATTCTTCTTCCCTTGCCAAAACTACACATGGATAAATTCAGGCTCCTTTTTGTCTCTTAAGGTGGTCTCCAGGGAATGGGGAAACAGAGGAGGAAACTTCCTTTGTAACCATGATACACAGGATTAATACTACTTTAAGAAATCTGACTTTAATATACTAGCAAAAAATCTTGTTATCAATTTATGTATTTATTTACCCTATTTATACCTCACCTTTCTCTACCCCAAGGGGGACTCAAGGCAGTTTACATATGGCAATTATTCAATGCCTTTACATATACAAACAGTAAACTTAAAATTAATTGAATTAAAATTAATGCATATTAAATATTTAAAATTACTCTGTATTAATACTTTGTCCTACTTTTACTGCTACAAAGCAAACACAGATATTAGATAGTAATACTATTAGATGGTAATAAATCACAACCACAATTCCTTTTCTTTTTAGTATCAAATTTCATCCCACGGGGCTAGTGGCCTTGCACTAGCAAAAACAACATTCATAACAGAAGGCAGGGTGTACAAATTTACCAGTCCTGCTGCTGTGTCTACAAGGATTGCCCAGAACACACATGAACTGGTGGACTGAGTAAACATATCATTTTATGAATAAGTTAAGACGTCCTCTCCAGCTTAGGAAAACTTGATATTCTATGCAATTCTGTAATTAAGAAGTGAATAAATTGTTATATACTAATCTTCGAGGCAGCAAACTAAGGATCTCTTGGACTACAAGTTGACTCCTTCTGTTTTGTTTGACAAGGGTCACATATGGGGTCCGGGGGAAGGATGGCCAGTTTAAATATACAAAGGATTCAAGTTTTGATTTGTATTTAGATCTGTTATAGATGTGTTGCTCAAGAGCACAGAATACATGCATTGCTCAGGGTTCTACTAGGTTGGATTCCTGCCTATCTTGGTTGATGAAAGTTTAAGGTTTTCTGTTTTGGGGGAAGGTAACGCCTTTATTATTAGAGATCTAAATCCACTGATATTAGGCAGGCGTCAGGGATAAAAGAGAAGCAAAAGGAGAAACAACATGAACTACGATGGAGAGAATGCCAATATGGCCAGTTTCCAAATGGACATACAGTCTTCAAGGTATTTTTGTCCATGAACATAACATAACACTGGAGGGCATGCACACAAAAACAGCATTAGAACCATAGCCTGCTCTTATCAGCCACAATGATTTCTTTTCAAAACAATTGAGATTTTAGCCCTGTTCACTTCTGACGAGCATGTAAATTCTTTGGAGAATTCAATTACACAGCTCCTGCAACTGAATTACTTTGGATTGATTTCCTATGATTAAGGCCATGATAAGGGTGCAGGGCTGGGACTTAGAGGGGATTCAAACTGTGGTCCCACTGGGAGAAGGAACTCAGAACCTTTGGGCCAATCACTCTCAAATCAAAGCACAATGTATTTGCCTTAAGCCACTGGCTACTGCAATCGTGACAGATGCTATACAGACATTACTAATACTTATATGAATACGGAGACAATCTTATTTCTGGGTTGTTTGAGGATGCCTGCCATAGATGCAGGCGAAACGTCAGGAGAGAATGCTTCTAGAAAATAGCCATACAGCCAGAAAAACCTATAACAGCCCAGTGATTTCAGCCATGAAAGCCTTCAACAATCTTATTTCTAATACATATATCTGGAACTATAACAGATGTAAATAGTATAACTAAAGACATTTAGATCTATAGAATGATCAGAGTTTATTTTAAAATGAATCCAAGCCTTCTATTATTCCATCTCATAGGGCTCTAGTGAGGATAGTGAGGAGATGAAAGTAATATATACTAGTGGCTCCCCATCTTTTGTCTTCTAGATGTGAGACTTCAGCTTCCAAAATACCTTGCCATTGGCTTCTTGGAGCTGAAATCCAAAACATCAGGAGGGCCAAAGATTGAGCAACAAGTAATGACACCACATGCTTAAGCACTTGATGCACCAACTTGGGTATAGCATAGTATTTGACAACACAGAAATGTTGGACAACCCAAACAACTACTATGACAGACTACACAGAGGAGCCACTGAAATCCACAAGCATGTGAACAATTTCAACAGAAAGGAGGAAACTGAAAATGAACAAAATCTGGCTACCATTATTTTAAAAAATTCCAAAATCAGGACAGTAAAGAAAGAACAATACTCAAAAACGGGAATTCCAGACAAGAAAAATCAGGGCCAGCTAATCACCTCCCAACAAAGGATTCCCCTAGGCAGGAAGCAGCCAAGGCTTGAAGCTGGAAGGCTATTCAATGCTAATCAAGGTGACCAATTGCAGCATTCACACTTGCCTCAAACAGACGAAGAGTTCTTTCTTCCGCCCTGGACATTCCACAGATACGAGATAAAACCCACTTGCCTTATTTTCAACAAACCTCACAATCTTTGAGGATGTCTGTCTTAGAAATGGGCAAAACATCAGGAAAAAATGCTTCTGGATCATGGCCATACAGCCCGGAAAACTCACAGCAATCCAACATTATAAATAGTTGAGAAATTTACGTTGAGAAAACAATACTCTTAAAACAAATAGCAATGCATACCTCAATCAGTTCAGGGGCACTTAGTACAGGCATTTCATTGAGGTTTAAATTTCTCTCAGCCAACAACTGTTCAGGCAGAGTTTCCTGGTGCAACAAAAAGCGTTCTTGCTCAGCAATTTCTGTAAACAGTAAAAATGCATACATTATTCTACTCTCTCAATAATATAGTACAGTTAATGGGTCAACGGACTATGAAAATAACTTTCCCCCCTAATTATTGAGTTTGCTATGCATAATGCAATTTCATCTGAATGATTGAACTTGCTATGAGTAACTCAATTTTGGCATAAATTAGAAAGGTCGTTGCAATGTTTTATTTGAAGCAAACCAAGTGTTAGCGGATTGTCCAAGGTCAGCTGGCCTATATAAGTATGTTTGAAATAAAATAATTCATGGAAATAATTATCTACATAACTGTCACAAAGTATTCTGAGACATTAACTAACTACATACATAGCAAAAAGACCCTACTAATTCAAAGTTCAATTTTGGACCTGGAATTTAGATTCTGGACAAATTCTATTTCATTAAAAAAATAGCTAGTATTCTTTTCTGTAAAACTTTATTTTTAAAACAGTGTACCCATGCTGAAAGTGGCTTTTCTAATTAACAGATTATATTATATTATTCATTATTTAAGTGCTTTGGGGTTTTAAAAATGTTTTTGTCTAATGTTAAAACTGATTTACATTCAGTGGTTGCAGGAGAATATGACAGTTTGTACAGCTAATTTTTCTCTTTTCCTCTTCTTCCCAATTATGAAAATAAGGCATACCTTCAGTTTCTTCATTCAGTATCACTTCTGATATATCAGAAGCCAGGACACATAATTTGCTCAAACCAAGGAGAGTTTTCTTCTTTGCAAAGTACCGAGTTTCTGTATTGGCTAAATTCTGCAGTGTTCGGTGAGCCTAAAAATTACATTTCAGATTTTTACACATTTCTTAAATGTTCTGAAAATGTATTCTTAAATACTATTATGACATATAGTTAGATATCAAATTAAAGTTTCACAACTATCTTTTAAAAATTCTGAGACTACTGAGAAGAAGGTTCTTCTTGTCCCACAGTAAACAAATTTTATTTATTTTGGGAACAACATCACACAAAAGACAAGTTAGCTATCAGGCTAGTCCATCAGCCAACAGGACATGGCGGATAAAAACTGGAAATGAAAACACATATATTACAGCAAAATATCACAGATGACGATTTACCATTAATTTTTTCAGTGTTTTGAATTAACATAATTGTAATGATCAAAATGAAAACATCTCATCCTACCAATTGGTTCCATCGTATTTGGGAGGAGACTATTACATTTGTACAAATGATTGTAACCATGATAATATCTGATTCAAAATTATACACCCATTTTAAAAAGTACCAAGGAAGATAGATTTTAAAAGTAGATTTACATTCTGCAGACTACGTATCAAATATGCACATCCTCACTAGGTTGAAAGAATTAGCAATGTAGACATTCAATAGAATAAGTCCAGTGAAAGGAGGAGGAGGAAGAAGAAAAAGAGGAGGAGTAGGTGGAAGTAGAGGAAAAAAGGAGGAGGAGGAAGAGGAAGAAGAATCATTCTTAGCAGCAGCAGCAACAACAAAACCTGCACTTTTAGATAATCTATAAAAATTGCAGAGGTGACAAATCTCTTATACATAGCAAAGTTTCAAATAAAAGTGTTGCCTCATACACACATTCTTTTTTACTTTTGGAAACAAAGTTAAGTTATGTTCCAGAAAGACACCAATGGAAGAAATTTTGGTAGTGGAAGTATTCCACACACTGTCATGAAAAAGGCATTTGGAAGGCTACACAGAACATCTTGTGAAATGCAACTGTATGTTTGCATGTTGATACATATTTGGTAACATTAGGCAAGACAAACAAATGCAGAAGGGCAGAGTCTCAATCTGTGTTTAATGTTGGACAAGAAATTATACAAAACCATGACTAAAAGAAACCCGCCACTGGATTTCAGTTATGTTTTCATCATGCAATAGCCCTTCTATTCCTGAAGGATATCCCTGGACTCAGCTTACAGGTTAATGCCAAATATATTCACAAATTTCATCAAGGATTCTTCATTCAGAAGACTCAATACTTTACAGACAGATAACAAAATTAGGTAAAAGATACACAGATATCCTTGTTTTGTATATTACAGGAGTGTGTACTTGTGTACAGAGATCCATGTTGACAAAACTGAGGCTGAATATGAGATAGAGCAAGGAAAAGCAGAGCAGTATGGGACTTTTATTAATGACATGGTTAAACTATGTTAAAATTATAAAGCCTACCTTTCCAAAATCGCTACTGTTGATGTCATGCAGCCAACTGAGATGCTCATGGGCTTGTAAGAAGCTGGCCAACTGACCGTGTTGAGCAAGGGGCTGAGATAACAGCTTTCCTCGTTTCCCTTTCTCCAAATACCAGCGGAAAAGGAAATCTGAAAAATTCTGAAATTCACATCTGTATAAGTACCGGTTTCTTAGAATTCGAATGTGGGTTAAAAATAATGATCTTTCATCAGTATTTTAGTAGAGAAAAATCTTGGTATAAATGCTACCAGTTATTGCACAGACATATGTTTATAATTCTGGAATGCTTCACTAAAGGATGAATAAGCGTTTATGAAGAACTGAATCTGATGACAATTCTGAGCTATGTTCTTATGATTTTGCTTCATTTAATCTACTAGCCTTTTCCCTTTCAAACACCACAATGCTCCATTCCTCAGGGTGGATGGCCATTCAGTTTCTGACTCAATACCAGCATTCAAGCGGGCAGAGCCGTATTAGAGTCACTACTATTGCCAGAAAGTAAGCTTTAGGCTATGATGTATTTATCTAGAACAGAGGTCGGGAACCTTTTTGACTCAGAGAGCCATGAAAGCAAAACATTTGGAAATTTATTTCAGTGAGAGCCATATAATATGTATAATATATTTTAAGACTGAATTCAACAAAATGTGAGTATATACATACATACTATGAGAAAAGGATTCCCCCGGGAGAATGATGGGACACTTCAGACCTGGCTCTGCAAAAGGAATGCTCAGGACTCTGGGAAGGAAGAGAAGACGGAAGGAAGGGGGAAAGAAAGAAAGACAGAGGAAGAAAGAAAAGAAGAGCGAACTATGGAAAAGGAAGAAAAGAAAAGCAGGAGAGAGACAAGGCGGGGAAAAGAAAGAAGGAAATGGGAAGGGAGGAAAGGAAAGAGTAAGGAAAAGAAAGGAAAGGGAGTGAAGAAAAAGAAAAATAATGAAGGGAAAAGAAGAAAAGAAAGAAGGGGAGAGAGAGGGAAGTGAAAAGAGAAGGAAAGGAAGACTTGGGGGAAAATAATAGAAGAGGAAGGGAGGGAGGAAGGAAGAGGGAAGGAGAATGGAGGAAAGAAGGAAGGGGAGAGAAAGGGAAAAAGAAGGAGAGAAGTAAAGAATGGAAGATGAAGGAAGGAAGGAAGGAAGGAAGAGGGAGAATGGAGGAAAGAAAGAAGGGGAGAGAGAGCGCAGGGCCCGGAGAGCAGCGGGGGATGAGGAAGAGGCTGCGATGGCGGTGCGGAAGTGGCAGTCGCAGCGCATTTGCGTCACTCCTCCCCGCTGCATGCTGGGAAACAGGTCCGGGCTGCTCTGGAGAGCCAGATGCAATCATGAAAAGAGCCACATCTGGCTCCCAAGCCATAGGTTCCCTACCCCTGATCTAGAATAAGCACACAATCAAAGCAACTATATTTTATTTTGAATACAGATTTCAAATAGTATGTATTAGCATGCAATACTGCTTTATGCTTTTCAGTTTCTGTAAAGGAGGACCTCCAAAGTTTGCTACTTTCCCCTAAGCATGGCAGCCCCTATGCCCCCTGAAAAGCTGCTCCTAGAGACTTGGAAAACCTTCTGGCGTTATATTGCTTATAATGCAAAGTGAGGAGTTAGCTTACAGATATGAATGAAACATCTATACATTTCCACTGCAAAAGTAATAAATTCACTTGGCTCAGAATGTTACTATTTAAGTTTGAGAACATGAAACACAATTTTTCGAAAAGTTCTTCAGTTTTGAGATACTCTGTGGTTACATTAATGGAAACCCACAAAAATTGTATACTAATGCACTACTAATGAATGAAGAAAAAGAACAGACTGTACAAAAGCATCCTTCCTGATACTGTTCTCTCACATTTTCTGGAGAAATAAATCAATGTGTTTGTTCTCATGCCAACATTTCTGATTTCTGTGTTTTAAATGTTGTGATTTTATGTTGTTGATGTGTTTATAATGGTTTTATATTGTATTTTTTTCCTTACATTTTTTGCTGTGTTCTGTTTATATTGATGTTTTGTATTGCTTGGCTTGGCCTAATGTAAGCCGCCCCGAGTCTCCTTGGGAAGATGGTGGCAGGGTATAAATAAAGTTTACTATTATTATTATTATTAATTAACATCTACTGTTCGGCAGGTTCCTACAATAGCAACACACACGTTTCCAGGATGTGGCTGACAGAAGCACATTGGAATGGCAGCAGGACTACTTTTGAAATATGTTATGTGAATGATAGTCTACCCAAACTGCATACTGAAATTTGAAATTAAGATTAGACATGATAGTTGTCCTGCCTAACATTTGCAATTCTACTATGTATCAATGGTTAACAATTTCTTTTTTTATTAAAGTAAGTTCCAAAGGTTTTCCCCATAAACTACTATTGATAAAGAGAACAATAGCATTACCTGATCAGCAAACTGTGTCATATAACGTTGCAATTTGGCTTGGTTATCACTCTGTTCACAAATCTGTATCAAAATGTCAAAGTCGCGGTATTTTTCTGCCAGAGTAGCAGCTAACTGGTACTGCCCGAGAGAAACTGGACCAAACAAAGAAAATGTCTACAGTCAAATATTTTTATCTTGTGATACTTGCAGAATACACAATAAACATTCACTCATTAATTCAATTTCAGAATAAAAATAAGTATGATAGAAAAACCTCACATCATGGCAGAAAAACAAAGACGTGGTGGCATTTCTTCAAAATACTATGCACGCAAGATTGCTAATTAACATTTCTGAAATATCTGAATTGATTCAATAAAACCCAATAAGATTTGTCCTTACAGATTCTTTCAAATCATTCCAGAAGACTCACATCCCACTTCCACCTTACAAAACTTTTTTGCATTTTGTTAATTATTAAAGCCAGTTCTAAAGCAACGATGCTACCCAGTATCCACCGACATCAGCATGACATTCCATACAAATATAATAGAGAGCTAAGCACAGAAATGTAGACAGTCTTCTCTCCAAAACAGTAGGTCAATATTTGGAAGCATAACCCTTTTCTTAGTAGAAGTATAACACTAATGAATTAGTACCTCTGGTTTTCAGTATCTATAGTGTTACCAGGAAAAAAATACCAGAATTCAACGCAAAACGTAAGAGAGGTATTTGTATCCCATAAGAGGTGCAATAAATTAGTAACATATTCTATTAAAATATTTTCTGAAAGGATCTCAACTAATCCATAAATATTACTAGTTAAAATCACACAGTGAAATGGTCTTGCTATCACAAAAACACCCACAAAGATAAACTAATTCAAACATTATCTTAGGTTTAAGATTTTGAATTGAAATGAAAAATGTAATGACTAAAATAGAATTCGGTTGTGAAAACTAAGAAAATGTTTAAAAAATAGGGATATTTTTTTTGTGTGTGTAAAAAATTAAAGTATCTTTCCTACTCCTTTGTTTTTTCATGCTGACCATTAGCACAGTTATCCATTATCAAACACCTACACATGACCTTCATGTAATAATAACACCACTTACGTAGCGGTAACAGTAATTCTGATCTCTTCTGCGTGTATTCCATTTCAAGACTCTTGTGCCGCTCTCGATACTCAGGCCGGTCCACAGACTTCAGCTGAGAAACATAACCCTCCAGAAAGCAGTCTAATAGTGACACCAGCTGTTCTGTCACTGTGCTACGAAGCTTACTGTTAACCTGAGGATAGACCTTCTTCAGAATAATTTCATGTTGTTGCATTATTGCAGTCCGCACAGCAACAGATGCTTGAAGAGACCAGAAAAAGAAATATTTAAATCCCCTTGACATACAGAAGTAAATGCAAAAAGAAAAAGTATAAAGAGGCAGTCCCAAGTTGCGAACATACGACTTACATATGACTCCTAGTTACATACTGGAGTGAGACAACAGGAGGTGACAGGAAATTTTGCACAAACAGCAAAAGAAACACTACAAGTTTGTTAATACTTCACAATGCTATACAAAACTTTAAACAAAGTTTTTGGCTGGTACATTGCTGTTCTGGCTTACATACAAATTCAAATTAAGAACAAACCTACAGAACCTATCTTGTTCACAACCCAGGGACTGCCTGTATAAATGTTTTCACTATTTCCAGAACAAAATAGGTATATACTCAATATAAGCTGGAACTTTCTATGTGCCCAGGGAAAAAAGTAAAACTTGGGCATTACAAAATATAGGCAAGCCACAGTTCCACAGAGCAAAAAGTAAATTCTAAAATTCAGTGGGAAGTATCCACACGTGCTACTACTTTTCTCTCATACGATCTGGAAAGTTCAAAGAACATAACTGTTTTTAACAAAAGTAGCAGTGTTTTACTTTATTAGAAGTTATCTTTATGTAATACTTGCAATACTACAGCTCCTACTAATCTCAAGAAAATCACTTCATATTTCAGAAAATTCTAAGCTGAAGACATTTTCAATATATATGTAGCCTGCGTACAGGTGAATTCGAGTTTCTTCAGTCCATAAAACTCAATGTGGAAGAAGTCAAATTGTTTTGCCAATTCATTTATGAACTTCTTTGTTAATCATCATAAAATTATTAACTGCATCCTTCTGTGATGTAGAAGAAGCTTGTCAACAAATATATTTGTTTTGAAATCACACTGAATATGTGAGTAGTTTGTGGTAAGTTCTAGAGCAAATAATACACAACAACTTATTTAAAATGATGACATCCTAATAAATGTCTATCAAAACCAGTGCAGGAACAGCTCCAATGACTTCATGTCATAAACCAGAGGTACCTATAGGTCCATCTCTGTGTGATTTACAATAGACTAACAAATATTTGAACATTATTAAACTAATGCAGCAACAAAATAGTAATAGTTGTTTTAATCCCACTTTATTGCTCTAAAAAGAGACCCAAAGCAGCAAACAAGAAAAGCTGTACAATATATAATTGAAAAACCTAAAAAATATATGAACACAAATGGTCTTCATATACAATATTACTAAAACAAGGAAAACATATATTATTAGTTTGCAATTAATCAGTTTTTAAATTGAAGAATTATGATACATATTCAGTTTGGGCAAAATGAACTCTTGAGTTCAGCATTCTTGAATTCATAATACTGCACCAGCTTGTAATGGGTTTCTTTTGGGGGTTTAGGGGGTTTTTTTTGAAGCGGGTAGATCCTTTAAGTCTGAAGTCGGCACTGTCACTGGCCTGCAAAGAAGCAGGCCAGTGTATTCTACCCTAGACATTCAGGACAAGGATATAAAAACAGTATATAGACTCTCAAATCTATCTTCTGTAAAGCCTCTCAGGTATTTATGAACACAACACTGTGGTATGAAACATAAAACACAAACAACAAATTCAAATGCTAATTCAGTATTGTTCTTTAGGTAGGATATAAATAATACCGAAAATTTTGGTGTAAATGCCATTTTTTCCTGTTCTCACCTGTCCATGGAACATACTCTGGTTCTGTTTCAGGAGGTTCTCTTACTTTATATGAAGATGCTTTGGATTGGCGGTCTTGGAGAGCAGTTTGTAGCATATCCTAAAGAACATTGAAAAAGAAAATGCAGCTTCTTATCAAATCGAGATTTGTTTGTGAAGAAGCCTACTTATCAACATCGCCATCTAATAGTACAACCCAAATGGCAAGTGCTTCTAAGGCTTTAGGCAAAGAGGGCACTTGCAAAACTAGAGGAAAGCATCTATATGCTTGAAGGATGACATTTTAAAAAATTGTCAAATCTAAAAACCTGGGATAGTTAGACTGAGATAGAGATCAAGAGAACTGGAATAATAGGCACCTATTATGTAAAAAGGGGTAAGGAAATAAAAGAAACTAAATTATCTGCCAATGCAGGAAAAATAAAACTGATGCAGAAAAGAAAGGACTCAACAATTTCAGCCCAAAAAGTAATCTGAATTTCCCCTTCAATAACTGCCATGAAGGCTTTAACTCATGTGAACATGAATTGCTGGGTTGGCTATCTAGATCAGGGCTGTCCAACTGGCGGCCCCAGGGCCGCATACGGCCCCCCAGCCCCATCCCCACGGCCCCCGACCCACCAGCAAGATATCTGCCTTTTAAGATTTTTTAAAAAAAATTTAAATATTTTTTGGAATATTTTTTGAATATTTTTTATTTATTTTTTCGCTGCGGGGGTGGGGGGGGGCAGGGAGGAGGAGCAGGCTCTCTTCCTCCTCCTCCTACTTCCCTCCCTCCCCCCTCTCTCTCTCCCTCCCTCCTTCTTTCTCTCTTTCCCCCTTTCATTCCTTCCCCCTTCCACCTCCTGAAGGAAAGAGGGAAGGAGAGAGTGCACGAGCGAGAGGGGGCGTGGCCAGAGCGAAAAAGGGGCGGGGCCGAGTTCGGAGCACGGGGGGGGTGCTCATTCATTCCCTTTCCGGCTTCCTCCTCTCCTGAGGCTTCGTGCCAAGTTTGGTCCTGATCCATCATTATTTGAGTCCACAGTGCTCTCTGGATGGAGGAGAACTACAACTCCCAAACTCAAGGTTCAGTACTTTCTGTTGCTCTCATGAGAGTTTAGGTTTGATTCAACATGGCTGAGGAATGCTTTGATTGTGTTTTCCCCTTATGGCAGAAGGAGATTGGACTGGATGGCCCTTGGAGGTCTCCTATTCTAGGAACCCATTGTAATTATTATTATTATTATTATTATCATCAGAGGCTGAATGGTCATCTGTGAGGACTGCTTTGATTGTGTTTTCCCCTTATGGCAGAAGGAGATTGGACTGGATGGCCCTTGGAGGTCTCCTATTCTAGGAACCCATTGTAATTATTATTATTATTATTATTATCATCAGAGGCTGAAAGGTCATCTGTGAGGAATGCTTTGCTTGTGTTTTCCCCTTATGGCAGAAGGAGATTGGACTGGATGGCCCTGGATGGCCCTTGGAGGTCTCCTACTCCAGGAACCTGTTGTTGTTGTTATTATTTTTATTATTAGCAGAGGCAGAATGAATATAATGCCTTATCATTCAGGGTTATAGGCCTGTGTGGAAGGGCCCTGGCTTCTTATTTGACTTCCTTTCCACACATCTGAATAAAATCCCATGTTATTTGCTTTAAACCAGATTATATGAGTGTGGACTCCGATAATCCAGTTCAAAGCAGGTATTCTGGGTTATATGGCTGTGTGGAAGGGCCTGAATCCATACTGCAATATAATCCAGTTCAAAGCAGGTTTTGTGGGGTTTCCTGCCTGGATATTCTGAGTTATATGGCTGTGTGAAGGGCCCGAGTCCACACTGCAATATAATCCAGTTCAAAGCAGGTTTTGTGGGGTTTCCTGCCTGGATATTCTGAGTTATATGGCTGTGTGAAGGGCCCTGAGTCCACACTGCAATATAATCCAGTTCAAAGCAGGTTTTGTGGGGTTTCCTGCCTGGATATTCTGAGTTATATGGCTGTGTGAAGGGCCCTGAGTCCACACTGCAATATAATCCAGTTCAAAGCAGGTTTTGTGGGGTTTCCTGCCTGGATATTCTGAGTTATATGGCTGTGTGAAGGGCCCTGAGTCCACACTGCAATATAATCCAGTTCAAAGCAGGTTTTGTGGGGTTTCCTGCCTGGATATTCTGAGTTATATGGCTGTGTGAAGGGCCCTGAGTCCACACTGCAATATAATCCAGTTCAAAGCAGGTTTTGTGGGGTTTCCTGCCTGGATATTCTGAGTTATATGGCTGTGTGAAGGGCCCTGAGTCCACACTGCAATATAATCCAGTTCAAAGCAGGTTATGTGGGGTTTCCTGCCTGGATATTCTGAGTTATATTGAAGGGCCCTGAGTCCACACTGCAATATAATCCAGTTCAAAGCAGGTTATGTGGGGTTTCATGCCTGGATATTCTGAGTTATATGGCTGTGTGAAGGGCCTGAGTCCACACTGCAATATAATCCAGTTCAAAGCAGGTTTTGTGGGGTTTCCTGCCTGGATATTCTGAGTTATATGGCTGTGTGAAGGGCCCTGAGTCCACACTGCAATATAATCCAGTTCAAAGCAGGTTTTGTGGGGTTTCCTGCCTGGATATTCTGAGTTATATGGCTGTGTGAAGGGCCCTGAATCCACACTGCAATATAATCCAGTTCAAAGCAGGTTTTGTGGGGTTTCCTGCCTGGATATTCTGAGTTATATGGCTGTGTGAAGGGGCACTGCTCCAGTTCAAAGCAGGTTTTGTGGGGTTTCCTCCTGGATATTCATGGCTGTGTGAAGGGCCCAATATAATCCAGTTCAAAGCAGGTTTTGTGGGGTTTCCTGCCTGGATATTCTGAGTTATATGGCTGTGTGAAGGGCCCTGAGTCCACACTGCAATATAATCCAGTTCAAAGCAGGGACTGGGACTTGAGACTGGGATTTTGGTGTTCATCTCTATCTCCAAGTCAAAGCCCCGGTGTCCTCACAGACACCTCCAAGGTGGGGAGAGGGCGGAGGGGAGGGGTGGGGCAGGGGGTGGAGCCAGGGAGGGGCGGAGCCTGGGCGGAGCCGGGGGGGCGGGGCAGGGACTGGAATTCCGGCCACAGGTCCGGTAGAAGTTGGACAGCCCTGATCTAGATAATAACAGTCTATAGATACAACTTGAGAGATTGTTGGAGTTACTGATTTTTTTTGTAAAATTAATAAAAACATGACTTGGGTTTTTTTCACAAGTCATGCTCAGCTCTTCACAGCTCTCTCCTTGCAAGTAATGTTGCCATCATTTGAACGTATGGACTAAGAGATGGTTAAAATCATTTATTGTTTTCATGTATGTATTCGATCCTGCATGGTAATTTGAAGCTGCTTTGTACACCCTGCTCCTTTGTTTCTTTTGCTGTATGTAGTAATTGTTTTATTTGTTCGCTATCACTACCATAACTTGCTATAACAAGATTCTCTTCGTTAAATGCATGGCATACCAATTTTCCATTTCTTATTAAATTCTGAATCAGGAAATAATTCATTTATATTTTAAAAAGTATTTTAATATGAAATAAGATCCACTGTCAAAACACAGAAACACTGGATTAAACATTAATTAAGAACAATACCAATCAACACAGAAACAGAAAAATATGTATACATTAAAAAAGAACATGCAGACTAAGACACAGGTACAGTTGATATAATTTTGTTTATCAAAGTAACCAAAAGTCTTTACTGGTTATTAAAAAGGTGTTCTCAAATATCTAATCTTTGAATGAAATTGGCAAGTGAGAGAGGGTTTTTAAAAAAGAAGTCAATGAAATAAAAGACCAGGAAATATTTAATATTTCACTGATTTGAAGGGGGGGGGCATGTATGTTGGAGTATGAATGTATGGAACTACTAAATTTTCTTACTGAAATCGAATGAGATTCAAAAACACTTAATTGGGTGAAATGCAGCCATAGTTTTTTTTCAGGTCACTGGATGAATTTGAATAGTTTGTCAGATAATGGAACTGACATTTATTGACAAACATGGATCTTCCTCCCTGCTGCAGCCACCAGTAATACCCTCAAATTTTCTGCAAAGGACTGGAGGACTCGCCAAAGTAGATGTACTTTTTGTGAGCTGAGATCACTTTTCATAACAGTGGATAAAACGCTCTACACTGCCCTTTCCTACCATGTTATTGTTAAATAAAATTTAATTTAATACCTTCATGATGTTATTTACATAGATAACTATTTCAGCCCATTCATCAGATTGAACAGATGTTTCCTCCAAGATCTGTTTTTCCTTTTCCAGCAAACATTCAAAAATAGCATCTATTTGCGACACCTGAAAAATTGGCAACAGCAAAATCAACACTTAAAATTCTTCTTGGGATATACAGCCATCATTTGTTTCAGATTTTATGACATCAGGAATTAAAATATTCTACTTAAGAAATTAAATATTCTCTGAGACACCCAGTATAGATATAACAGGGAAAAAGATAAAAGAAAACATAACTGTTTGTACCCTGGGGCAAAATTGTACACGCATAGAAAATATAAAAGCGTTTTAGCTTGTAAAGACTTCCTTTTACCTCTCTGAAGAAAACATCAGCAGGAGTTAGACTTGGCGGAATGTCACTGTCTCTTTTCTCCAAAGCAAGCTGTATGGCTGCATTCACTACCTCTGGCAATCTGTAGTGATGGTTTTTGAGAGCAATGGCCGCAGCTAACTTTTCTGCATGCTCACTGAGTAATAGCCGAGTTGCCATCGGTGTGTTTCTGATTTGAAGAACATTCAGACGTCCCAACAGACCCATCTTGGAAAGAGAGAACAGTAAATTAAAGACCTTGTGCTACACTGCATATTACCCATGTCTCTGCTTGAGAACTCTGGAAACTTACCTTGCGAAGGAAGTCAATGAAGAGACAATGTGCTTGTGACTTATTGTCCAGCTGGCGAAGGAGGATGATGGAGGAGCCGGTGAAACCTGCTGCTTCTGTACAAAAATGTCACGGAGTATATTAATTAGTTCAAACATAGATATTTTTAAAAGAAACTGTCACCACACATATATGCCTTTCTTTAAAAAAAATAGGAGTTGGAATCCTGCACTCAAGACTCACAACTGCAATGCTATGGCTACACTCTGCCTATTAATCCGACCACCCCCCTCCCCTTTACTCCCATTTTAAAGCCACTCCACTGATGGTCGATTAGTTTCCAGCAAAGTACAAAGTGTTGGTTTTGATCTTTAAAGCTCTATATCAGGCATAAGCAGACTTCTGCCCCTTCAGGCCGTTAGGAATTGTGGGAATTGAAGTCCAAAACACCTGGAGGGCCGAAGTTTGCCCATGCCTGTTCTACATGGTTTGGGTCCAGTTTACCTACAGGATGGCCTTCTCCTATTCACCCCGCAAACTGAGGTCCTTTAGAGGGCAACTACTCCAACTAGTCAGAAAACAACAGATAACCTTTAATCAGCCACCACGGGACTGTGGAATGATCTGCCAGAAGGGGTCCAACAGCTGAATGACCTGTCACCGCTGAAGACTTCTCTCTTCCAGCAGGCCTACCCAATCAATTTCTATGAATTTTAAAAAAAATCTTGTCCTGTGTTTATTGTGTTTGAATGTTTGTTTCATGTATTTTAATATATGCATGTTTTAATATCGCCGATAGGCTGAGAAAGGCGGTATACTAGTAAGTAAATAAATAATATATGCTTTTCATAGAATCATAGAGTTCGAAGAGACCTCATGGGCCACCCTGTCCAACCCCCTGCCAAGAAGCAGGAAAATCACATTCAAAGCACCCCTGACAGATGGCTATCCAGCCTCTGTTTGAAAGCCTCCAAAGAAGGAGCCTCCACCAGACTCTGGGGCAGAGAGTTCCACTGCTGAACAGCTCTCACAGTAAGGAAGTTCTTCCTAATGTTCAGGTGGAATCTCATTTCCTGTAGTTTGAAGCTATTATTCCGGGTCCTAGCCTCCAGGGCAGCAGAAAACAAGCTTGCTCCCTTCTCCCTATGACTTCCCTTTACATATTTATACATGGCCATGTCTCCTCTCAGCTTCTCTTCTTCAAACTAAACAGGCCCAGCTCTTTAAGCCACTCTTCATAGGGCTTGTTCTCCAGATCCTTGATCATTTTAGTCGCCCTCCTTTGGACGCATTGCAGCATGTCAATATGATTGTATTTTAACGATGTTTTAATATGTGCCTTTATAGATGCATTTGACTATATTGTGCCCCACCTCAAGTCAAAGGTAGAGGTGGGTAAGAAATAAAAAAAATTATCATCATCATGATGCCCTGTTGCTCTCTAAAATTCAGGCATCAATACTGAGGAAGAGAGTTCTACAGTGCTGGTCAGCAGGGCATCGAAGGACACTGTGTCCAGCCCTTCATGTCAGCCAACTTAATGAACCGTGATTGAGTTTCTAAACATCTTTCATTCTTGAGGTAGAGAGAAGACAGGACAGATATGAGTTTTTCCTCAGAGAGATCCCTCACCATATAATCATTCCTACCCACAACACGGAGCATAGCCATTTTACACACAACAGTCCTTGCCTTCAGGTACTGATTCAGCCCAACGGGGGTCAGACGTAGGATAATCATCCACCAATTCCTCACTGAGTTGAGCCACAGCACTATCCAAATCAGAAGCTGGGCCTAAATCTACATGTCTGGGAAACAGCTCAGCAACTATGGCTTGTGCATTCTTCACATCATCCCTCAAGTAAAAAGAAAAGATACAAATGAGTCAACTCTTCAAAGGGAACTATGGCCAAAATCCGACATTAGCGTACTTTACCCCTGTTCCCTTCCATTTCATTCCAAATGTTAGAGAATGCTCCCACCCTGGATTAATGATTGGGCGGGAAAGGATGCCTGGGAAAGAAAGGCACTACTCTCCCAGGTCGCCAGTGCACTAACATATATTGGAGAGATCAAGGGTGATGACATATTATCTATATTCTGGCTACAGAATAGACAACTATGAATAACCTGTGTGACTTCTCTCCTCACCATTAAGCAGCTGTGGGGGCATATTCTGAATCTAGAGATGTTGCTTGCACTTGGGTGTGGGGCGTAATTATACAAAGAGGTTCTGAATATTTCTTGGCACTATGAACTCAAAAACACAAGTGCTCGTTTGTTTTGCATGTTAGATATTGGGTTGGTGGCAATGCTATATGACATAGTTTAATCTGATCACTGAAATCTTAGGTATGTCTCTGAAAACTTCTCAGCACTGCTGTGTAAATGTTCCGTGCTAGTAGTTCCACTACTAAACAACCTAAAATGCATTTGGCAGATAAGAATCACCTTCATCATACATGTATTCTGTGCTGTAAATCACTAACTTAAGGTTATGTGTAGTTTGCAGAATGCAAAGCGGAAATAATAAGTTGTATGTGATTTGTATACTCCAGTAACATCCCAATTGATCTTGGAAGTCAGGAAGGGTCAGGTCTAGTTAGTACTTGCATGGGGAACCAACAAGGAATATATGATGCTGTAGGATGTATTTCAGAGGAAATCAATGGTAAACCACCTCTGAGTATTCTTTGCTTCAGAAAACCTGATGAAGTACATGGGATTACTATAAATTGAGAGGCTGCTTAAAGGCACATGTATACATATTCTACCCATAGAAATAGCCATGTTTACTGTAGGCCAATTTCTTTAACATATTATCCAACAAACAAAAGTTCACTAAAATGTTAATTGCTGGTGCTATACAAAGACAATGTGTTTCCTAGAATTAATCCCATTCAACAGTATATTTACATTTATTTCATACCTGCAATGCTGCAAGAAAGCAGATTTTAACAGTTTTATCTTATCTTCTGGGGCTACAATGTCCATTCTCAAAGAAGGTTCAAATGCGATACTCTAAAACAGAATAAGGAGAAAAATTAAGGGAAGAATAGCCCTGCCACAAAACCAACTCTGCTGTGACAAAAGAGACTAACTTTGGAGGAAAGGTCAGCTGCAGAAATTTTATATCCTTAACTAAAATGAACACATTTAGTGTATCTGATGCAGTGTGTGCAATCCATGAAAACCTATGCTCATTTCTAAGAAAGTACAAGGCATAAGTATTTTAATTTGTCATGGTTACCTCATCATTTGGCTCAGCTATAGAGGAGGCTAGGGAATCCTCAATGTCTTCAGGAAGCACAGAAATTGTTTCCTTCGAATATACAGCTAAAAGACCACTTTTTCTAGCAAAGAAAATGGGAAGTCCAGCACAAGAACCTGCTCCTAAAATTCTATCACCTGAAAAACAAATAAAATTACCACCATTCACCAATGCCATAGTGTGAACATCTGAACTATACTAGGGAAAAAATACAGATAGTCCCAGAGTTACAAACATCTGACTTAGAAAGGACTCATAGTTAAGAACGGGGCTGAGACAACACAAAGTGAGAGAAATTTACCCCTCAGAAGGGAAATGCACTCCTGAAAGAGCTTTCATGGGGAAAAGTTGTTTCAACTGAAGCTTTATTACCAATCCTTGTTTCTACAAGCCAAAATGTTCAAAATCCATTTATCAGAGAGACAGGAAATGAGGTGAATTCGTCTGAAAAGGGGCACGGACAACAAAACAAAAAGGGTGTTAACCCTTCACTATGCTATCCAAAGCTAATATATAGCTGGAATTTCATTTTAAAATGTACCTGTTCCAACTTACATATAAATTCAACCTAAGAACAAACCCACAGAACCTATCTTGTTCGTAACTTGGGGACTGCCTGTAAGGAAAAATAGGAATGTTTTACCTGCATCCTAAAAGAAATTGTTCTGTGCAGAAGTACATGTTGGTTTTAAAATGAGAATTCTGGGGTTTTGTGCAAAGAATACATGGATCTCATTTTGGGGGAAATGTGGTATATAAATTCATTAAGATAAGTTAAACTGAACTGTTTCTAGACAGCCATGTGTGCTTTTTGTACACATTAACTGTTTTCTTATTCTAAAATAGAGAGAGAGAAAAAACCCCAAGAATGTTATTCTGCACATAAAGTAGCCAAATGGTTTTGTTTACAAAATAACTATTTCCTATAAAAGATTTTTATGTCTCCAAAATTATAAATTTGTTGCATATAAAACAGCAAATATTCACAATAAATCCAATTATCTGGAAAAGTGGTTTTTTTCACAAAACCCAACAATTCTCTCTTTAAACAAAATAACACATGTATTTTCATAAATAATAATTTACTCAAACATTCTGGGATGCCCAATTACTGGACAAGACCTGTTTTAGAACCAACAAAACACTGGGTAACTACCTCAAAAGTCTCTAGATACAACTCAATGCAACTAGCAGACTGTGGTTATTATTGTGAAAGCTGACCTTACATATGCATTGTGTTATATTTTGTGTATTCTATGCTAGTTGCATTGAGTTGTATCAAGACCTGTTTTAGAAACAACTGGGGGGAAATGTTGGAAGTTACTCATCCTCGTATGTGAGAATGAAATAGTTCAGTATTAACACCCAACTGTTAAGTACAGATTTTCAGACATATGAAGTGAAAGTGACGCCAGCTGAAGCTTACAAAAAAAAGTTCCTACGCATGATTGCATTCTAAAACATAACTGCCATTGTTCTTATATTTTATAATCAGCCATCTCATTGCTAAGTCATGTATTAGTCAATGGAAAGAAGAATTGGAATGGCTAGAACCATTTTTTCCTGGGAAGGTCTAAAAGCATCTTCCTTGGCTTATTGAACAGCTGCAAAATAAGTAACTTGGATTCACTGAAGTTTGTACCTTGCGAACTAAAAGTAATTTTTTCCTGGGGTAAGGAAGGTCTTCCTGTCCCAGTTGAACAAGCAAATACAGCTTCTTCTGTGTAAAGACAAGCAGCTTGACTGGAGAAATCCGGGACCACTAAATGACCAACTGGTTCTTCAGCCTGAAAAAATGATCACTTAAAGATTAAAATGAACAACACCTGACAGTAAGACATACAAACACACCCCCCCCCCAAAACACCCCACACTGTGCCTTTGATTTCTTGTTTAATTTTTTTTCAGTTGTTTCAATTCAAGGTTTCTACTACTTAAATTAAAAAATGAATTGAAAAGTATGGAAAACACCTTTGACATTCAAAAAGTTAACAACTACTACTTCTACTACTAATTCTGTGTACTCTGGCATACCACACACCTTCTGCCCCAAAAGGCTGAGACTTATAAAGGCAACTTTGATCACAAAGTAATCACACATTTTAAAGCAATATTAGAAGGAAACAAGCAACAAGAGAGGAAAAAAATGTTTATAAAGACAGTTTACTAAATTATTATTTCCTCCCCAAAAATAATATTATAATGCTTGCTTACTTGTATATATTCAAACATTTCAACCAAACTCTTACTCTCACCAATGGCCAATGCCTTCCTAAATAATATTTGTAAGTTCAAGAACTAAAAGTAAACAGAAGGAATGCCAGTTACCTGAAAAGGTGGGTTATATTGGGTGACCTCTACGACAACATTATCAGATGTGGGATAACCATTATCTTCCAGTGTTACCAAAGCATAATATATGAGGCACGGGCTGTCACCAAGATGCCAGGCAGCAGCCAAAATCACCAGGCCATCACTGTTCATTTAGGGATACAAGAGTTAAACAGACATTGAACTTACAAAGGTCTATTAAAAACACAAGTAGCAAAACAAGGGTTCCTAGCTATTCAGCTCCCATGACTCCACAGCACTGGGCCATGGCAGTTCACATGATGTGAAACTGCATTAATTCTGCACTGTAGATTGGGGGAGGGGGTGCCAAAACTGTAGTCCTCCAGGTGTTTTGGACCTCAGCGCCTTGAAACCTGAACTGCCTTGAGTAGTGAATAGGGATGCTGGGAGATGAAGTCCAAAAGACCCTGGAAGACCAGTGTTTGGGAAACACTGATGTAGATGCACCCTAACTGCTCATAGACCCCTAATGCATCTCACTAGTCTATTCTTCCCTATTATCTCATGATCCTAGCTTAATCTAATTGTCCTAAACTGACCTAAACTTTATCTTCATCCCACAACTATCGCATGCCTTAGCCTTTTAAATATTCCTTCAAATGTTCAGAAAGATCAATCATCACCTCCATGCTCTTACCTATTCTCAAAGGAGCACTTGATTTATTCTGCATAGGAAACATCATTGATACAACCACACTTTACTTTAAATCCTCTAATTACTGAATCAAAGAATATTAAAAGTGGAAAGGGCCCACAGCGACAATCTAGTCCAACCCCCTGCCATGCAGGAATATACAGCTGAAGCGCTTCTGAAATAAGTCAGTCTAAACCAGGGGTGCTCATTAGGTAGCTCGGGAGCTACTAGTAGATCTTCGGCCCTCTTCCAGGTGATCTTCGGGCCTCACCAGCCGGATGGGGCGCTCCTGCCATGCGTGCGCACACCCTGCGCGCACGCGTGCTTCTGCTGCTGGCTTCCGCTCTTGCGGTGCTTCTTTTGCCTGCGGGGCATTGCAGGAAGAAGGAAGCACGATGCGGGGCCTCTGGAGGGAGCGCCCTGCCTCTCTCTCGTCCAGAAGCAGCTGTGCAGCCTCCGTTGCCGGCAAAGGCAGGGTGGAGCGCTCCCTCTGGATGCCCCGCCTCGTGCTTTCTCCTTCCTGCAATGCCCCGCAGGCGGAAGAAGCGCTGCGCGGGCGGAAAACAGAAGCAGGAGCACGCGCGGTGGCAAGAGCGCACGGCAGCGGGGGCAGGTAGATCTTTTGGACTTGGTTGCTTTAAGAGTAGCTCGCATGCTGAAAAAGTGTGAGCACCCCTGGTCTAAACTATTTAAATACTTCCAAGGAAATCTATTACATTCTTTTCTCAAAAAGTGTAATGATGAGGTGGAATCTCTTGTTTATGACCATAACCATTCCTTTTTGTCCCTGGTCCTTACTGCTAACTGTCCCCATCCCATGACAGTTTAACAGTCAAGCTTCCTCCTTTTAGTCTTTTCTCTCTCTCAGCCCACCTTCTCAGCATTCCAAGGCCAGTGATTGGCTGGCTCCACTCAGGAAATGCAGACTAAGGATTTAATCCTTCCTTTGCATCAAGCAATGTTTTGCTGTGGCATGAAGCAAAATTGTCACTATGTAGCATTTTTAAAAAGAACATTTCATCTGCTAATTAAAATAAATGTATGTATAAATTTCCAAAGTTATTACTTTTTGCTTTTTGGTTGGGAGAGAGGAATTTAACAAAAGATCCCCGATTAAATTACAGAAACAGACAACTTTCTGAGATGTTAAATCCACAAATTAATATGAACTTTTGGTATTACCAATTCTATTTGTATTGCCATTGATTTAATGAGGGAGATGCGTACTATGAAATTGCTCACCATTGCTTTACTTTATAAATCTTGCTGTATTTATACTTTGAGCTACTTTTCCACTGTTTGTCCTAAATGCTCAATAGCCACAGATGCAAAGATCTAGCCTTTTTACTACCACCTACACCAGTAAACTGTCCACTGTGAAAATACACAAGTGCACACTTTAGTGCATTCAATATTCTGGATTACAATTTTTGTAAATTCCAGTAAACAATGCTCAGAGGAATTACAAGCCCAAGATATTGGAATGGTAGCAGAATGCCTACTCTTGCCTAATATTTTAAACAACAACAATAATAACAATAACAACTTTATTTGTGTATCCTGCCACCAGCTCCCTGAAGAGACTCGGGGCGGCTTACATAAGGCACAAGGTGCCTAAAGCAAGACATATAAAACACAAATGAATAAAACATATAAGCATGTAGTCACAAGATAAAACTCAGAATAAAACCAGAGCACATCTGTCAATGGTGATAACTAATACAAACATAGCCAGGCTGTAGACAATAGGACCAGGGAATGGGAAAAGCACAAAGCTTACCGATTTTGCTGTAAATCTAGATATTGAACATTGACCTCTCCCTTAATTTCTCCATAGTTGCTTTCAGATCCCTGTTGAAATAAGAGATATTAAAGTACCACAAATAAGACAAACATTTAGTATATTCCATATGTACTGCCACTTACCCATATCGATTCCATTATACTTTCTTTAAGTAGTCTATTTACATCCCAGCTGAGAACCTGCCGTTCTGCAGTTTCATCGACTTCCCACTTGTGAAGATTACAGCTGGTTAATGCATAAAATCTTGAACTGCTGTTGTTCCAAAGAACACTAGAGAGCTGCATTAAAGATAAATTATGGGTAATATATTTGATGTACGTCTATATTTGAAGGTTCCATTAGAATAAAACAAGAGTTTACTAGCCGAATGCTAAAAGTGATCAGCTTTATTTGCATTTGAGTAAGGCCCATCACTTACAGTTCCCAAATAAGCCTTCTTTTTAAAAAAAATGAGCAGGAAGTTAGAATTACAATATTGCAAGCATAAAGAAATGTGTTTGTTGTGTGACTCAGTCATAAATGAGGATGGAAGTAAGTGTACTGCTCACTGTTGGTACCACAGGCATTTGTTACATAGTATCTATGACAATGATCGCCCATAAATTTAGACTGTGATCAATGGCCATCCTTTAAAGATTTTACACTTTAGAAAACAGATGTCAGTTTTTGCTCAAACAATAAAGTAAATTAAGGGAAAATACAACATCTCAAACACAGAAAAATAAGTGGACAAGAGAAAGAGGAAAAGGGTCCCTTTGCCCACTGTCTGTCTGTTCACTCTTCCCCTAAGGAAGTGGTTCTCAACCTGTGGGTCCCCAGATGATTTGGCAGCTGGTAAACTGGCTGGGATATCTGGGAGTTGTAGGCCAAAAAGCCTGGGGAATGACAGGTTGAGAACCACTACCCTAAGGAGTGTAGCTCTCAGCAGAAAAAATATTTCCTATCCACACTCTTACTGGTCCCTATTGACAATCAGTTTTGCTTCTGTGTCTCTCAGCTAGCCTCTCGCTATTTTTGGTGTCACTTTAGTCCCATCTTTAATCTTTTAGAAGTTTGGGCTTGTAGAGGGTTAAACCATGTTCTGATGTGGCTTTAAACTCCTTTAAAAATTTGAAGTCAAATTTTCCCTGAAAAAGGTGGAGTGTCCCAGAAAAGAAACTACCAAAAAGGTTGAGGGGCAGCAGCAGCCTACAGGATTTCTAGTTTGGCTGTAAAGCATTTACACTTACCACTGCATCATTACTGGGAGACAAGATGCCCAGTAGAGAAGAAACTCTTCGACCGATTCCTGAAAACATGCCTTGTCCTTGTGGCAGGCCATGCTGATGAACCTTTCCAGAGTTATCTGGTGTCAGTCGGATAAACTGGCCCCGTGACGATGATAAAATAAAACTTCCTCCCTAAAAGAAGAAAAAATGTTCAGTTTGGTCTATATGACATTATTAGGTGAAAACTTTTTGTTGAAAAAGAACACCCTATTTTTAGTGCTGTTGTTGCTATTTGCTATCAAACTGGTTCCAACATAGGGCAACTTTATGCATGAGAGAACTCCAGATCATGTAATTAACAGTCTTGTTCAGAGCTCACAAACATTATGGTTTCTTCAATTAAACCAATCTTCCTGCAATTTGGTCTTTGCTTTTCCCTACTGTCTTCCACTTTTCTCAATGTTACACCCCCACCACAATGAATCATGTAAGCTCATGATACATTCAAAATATAATAAGTCTTCCTCCAAGCAAAATTCTGCTCCTCTATTTTAAATATATACTGTGGTGCCCTTGATGCAATGATCAGAGACAAAATATAATAAAAGATTTTCCCGAGATGTTGAGCTGCAACATTAAAATTCTATGAAATTGATTTTCACATTGAAGTTTCTATTTTACCTTTACAGCTGTGAGAAAACTGCAGAGAGAGCCTCCAAAATCTGTGCATGTCTCAGTGTAGGAACTTTCGTGTACAAGACTGGGCCAGTATCTTATTGATCCTTCACTTGTGGTAACCATTACTGATAGAGACTTGTAAAGACAGCAAATTAGATTATGTTAGCTATGCAATCTGTGTTGATATGACAAATGTAAACCATTTCAAGATTTTATTTATCATAGTACCTACACTATGTGATTATGTGAAAAAACAAGGAGTTGATTGTTTAAAGCTGTTAAACATTGTGAAATGGTTTCAAGGTGATTTTTAAATGTGTACTTCAGTGTAGCCTAAGACTAATAAGGATTTGTAGAGTGCTGATCACTATATTTTTCATAAATACAGACTTCAGATGCTCTATAAACAGAAACAACAGTAACAACTTAGAATTTCTAAGCACTGTACAGAGTTAAAAGAACAGCAGTTATGGTTTAATAAACATACTATGTATAATTGTGCATTTGTCAACCTCATATACAAGCAGTCCCCGGGTTACAAATATCTGACTTACAAATGACTCATAGTTAAGAACAGGGGTGAGACAACAGGAAGCAAGAGAAATCTATCCCTAGGAAGGGAAATTCACTCCTGAAACAGTTATCATGGGGAAAAGGTTCTCCACCTGAAGCTTTATCAGCAAATTTTGTTTTCACAAGCCAAAAATTTCAAAATCCAATTGTCACACAAACAGAAGTGAGGGGAAATCTCCTCGACAGGGGAACAGACAGCAAAACAAACACCACAGGGGTGTTAACCCTTCCCAATGCTATCCAGAGCTAAAACATATATTTTTTGGCTTAAAAATGTACATGTTACAAACAAATTCAACTTAAGAACAAACCTACAGAAACTAACTTGTTCATAACTTGAGGATTGTTTGTATAAATCAAGGGCAGGTTTGGGGGCCAAACTTATGGATTTTTATATGACCTATGAATATCTCAAAGATTATTTAACGGAGAAGGGAAAATGTGAGTGCCTTCTCAGGAGGCTAGCTGCTGGTGCTATTTTCCTATCTAGGCATTTAAGAAGGCCAGAAGTAGTACCATGGTATAGAGCAGTGTTTCTCAGACTCTGCTCCTCCAAATGTTGTGGACCTCCGCTCCCACAATTCCTAACAGCTGGTAAGCAGGCTGGCATTTCTGGATGCTGAAGTCCAAAACACCTGGAGGAGCAGTTTGAGAAACACTGACATAAAGTAAAGGGGGGGGGGGGAGTGCTTTTTAAAAAAGGTTTCCTTGAGATGGACTAGAGTCTTTCACCACTCTATTCAGATAAGAGGGTACTTTTTAAAATATGAGTTAAGGTACAATGCTTACACTGGAGGTCAAATTTTGACAAAAGAAAACTGCACTTATGAGTATATATAGTAATACAGAAGGACAGGAATGGGAATGTTGAAATTTACAGTTGACCGATATGATGATCAGGAAGAATGGTCTTCAACGAGGGATTTCTGGGAATGAAGCCAAAGTGGCTACTGACCCAAACTACTTTTTTATTCCAAGTAATCACTTTTTAAAAATTCAAATCACTATCAGCTTGTTCAGACATAGCTTGAGGATCATAAAAGGAAGCCATAACTTGTTAATGGAACTTCAAGGACAAACACTGAGTTCACTATCAAACATATTTGAATGTGTAATTCAGCATCCCATTTCAAGCTCCTCTGTACTGCAATTTACACCGAATTAAAATAACTGTGAGAAAATACCAAGCACAACTGACCTAAGGACTGTTAAGGGGTACTTTTATGTCAGCATATACCATAGATTCAGTGAGGGAGAAGTAGCCTGAACACACATTTTCTGCTCTTAACATGCAGTAAAATCACATCAAATTTTAGAACGGACCTATATTCTCAGCATAGTGAACATTCCCAACTAGTAAAGGCAGAATTTAGATATACAGTTTAACAGTTACCAAATCATCACATGTAAATTTCTTTTCTGTTTGAATGTTTTCCCCCATGTCTACCCCCCAAAAAACATTTTAACTATTTAAATTATCACCAAATTAAATACAAATATTTATGAAAACAATGTTTGCATGGCTGACTTCTCAATACACCATAAAGTTCTGAATGATTTCATAACCAAAGATATTCTAAATAACTTTTGCATATTATATAATGGAAAAAAATTGTTATGTTCCTCACCTGTAAAGAAGGTGCCTCACCAGGAACTTTATGACAGCATACTGCTACTAAGTCTGCATCGCTCTGAAAGTCACTGGGTGGCAACTGCAATTCCTTGCATACAGACAGCTGAAACACACAAATTTGGTTCTTTGTTTGCCAATTGTTACATTTTAAAGTATGCATTTGTGTTACTCAAATTCCATGAAAGCATATTTTGGAGAATATTTATCAAAGATCAGAATAGCTTGGGCACACATTAGCAATTATCTCATTTAATACAACACATATGATAGACTCAGAAAGATTGCTAATAATAGTAAGCTAACAGACTGAAAGTGTGTTTTCACTTTAAAGTCCATGCCCAATATAAAATCATTCATGGTCTAAACCAGGTTTATCCAAAGAAGTGGCCCACAGGCTGAGAACATTCCAGATGCCACTGACTACCAGTCCATGGTAAATTTCCAGGAACCTACATGCAAATGATAATAAAAGGTACAAACATGAGACTGGTCTCACTCACACTGGAGAAAAATGTCCAGGCTGCCACATCGGTTAATTTGAAAAGCACTTGTCTACATTTTTCACAGAAAACTTTAAATGACGCAAAACAGATGCATCATCAGCATAACATCACTAACACAATAGGTTTCAAGTTGCCCATTTGAAAATGTCCATGACTATTTTTAAAAACTCTACATTAATGTATCTATAACCTACTCTTAATTTACCTTTGCAGTTGGTGATCGACCAATTTTCCAAATAATCAGTCTGTCTCTGTATACCAGCCAAGCCCATCCACTTCCATCAATCTGCACAGTCAAGTGATCCTCAGCTGCAAGAAAGCATAAATTCCTAAACAAATCCTATCTGTGTTTTTAAAGTTCTACGCAATGCATTTGGGAGTAGTCAATTTACTAAATATTGTTTGTGGAACTTAAGGACAACTTTCTAGTATCAATACCTTTTCTTTGTGCATCAAGTCAAATCAAAAAGAAAAAAATCTCAGAAAGATCTCCATTAATTTGCATTTATTTATTTTATTTAGATTATTTTTACCACATTTTTTGTACAAGCCCCCGGTGGCGCAGTGGGTTAAACCACTGAGCTGCTATACTTGTTGACCAAAAGGTCTCAGGTTTGAATCCGGGGAATGGCGTGAGCTTCCACTGTCAGCCCCAGCTTCTGCCAACCTAGCAGTTCGAAAACATGCAAATGTGAGTAGATCAATAGGTACTGCTCCAACAGGAAGGTAACAGCACACCATGCAGTCATGCTGGCCTCATGACTTTGGAGGTGTCTACGGACAACACTGGCTCTTCAGCTTAGAAATGGAGATGAGCACCAACCCCCAGAGTTGGACACGACTGGACTTAATGTCAGGGGAAAACCTTTACCTTGTACAATTGCTCCAAATAAAAACTTTTTTCTAAAGATTTTAGTACACCTGAAAATCTTGAGGTTTCCCTGATTTTTCCAGTATCAATTTTTCAGTGGGAAAACTGAGACCACCATTGAAGATATTTTATTAATATTATCATGATGTTATCATGATGTTATCATTTTCTTCCATTATCAAAATGGAAGGAAAAAGGAAGAGGAGCCAACCAAGGGCAAGACGGATGGATGGTATCCTTGAAGTGACTGGCTTAACTCTGAAGGAGTTGGGGGTGATGACAGCAGACAGGGAGCTTTGGCGTGGGCTGGTCCATGAGGTCACGAAGAATCGGAAGTGACTGAATGAATAAACAACCATATCTGCATTTCTGCATGTTCTTTATAGGAAAGCCCACATACAATGTGTTATTGTAGTCTTACAAAGATGTTACTGGAATAGGAATAATTGTGGGAAAACTATTTCCCTCCAGAAAAGTTGCAGAGTAAGCATCAGCTAGTTGACAATAGAAACTTATGTATACAAAAGCAGAGGAATCTAAGGCCCCTTCTAAACTGCCCCAATATCCCAGGATCTGATCCCAGATTATGTTTACATCAAATTATCTGGCAGTGGAGACTCATATAATCCAGTGTAAAGCAGATAATCTGGGATCAAATCCTGAGATATAGAGCAGTGTAGAAGGGGTCTAAGAATACTCTCATACTCAGCATTATTTCCTAAAGGAAAGCAGCAAAACCACACATTAAAATGAATATCATTTGCTTGGTTTGATAAACATAGCTATTTCTACCTAAATGGAAATAAGAAGCATATCATGTACAAGTAAAAAACACTAAAGTTACTGCTTTCTATCGCAATCTTCAAACCCATGCTTTCTAAAATAGTTGTAGACATAAACTTTAAAGGATATTGGCAATGTTCCCTGGAATGTTACAAACCTAGTAGGGAGATTTTAGGCTATTTTGCCATGTTATATTTGCATAGAAAACATAAAACACTTACCATCAGCCATTCTCAAGGCCTCCATAACTTTTACTGGTAGGGGCGAGCCAAACCCTTTCACATCATAGTTAATGGTTTCACTTCCTGTTGGATGATGTACAACCTTTGTGGGAGTACACCTAAGCAAAAAGAGCAGTAACCAATATTTTCCATATTTCTGTTTCAATTAAAGTGGTAAAGTAAAGTAGCTATAACTGATTTTAGTGTTTGTGTATATTTATAGTTATTTTATGTCCTGGCATGGAATGTTTGCCATATATATGTTGTGCTCTGTCCTGAGTCCCCTTCAGGGTGAGAAGGGTGGAATATAAATGTTTCAAATAAATAAATAACCTTGTCAAGAACACTGCTTCACTGACTTATGCTAATTCCATTCATCACTGTCTGGACAGATGTGTGGAACACATAACAAAAGAAAGATTTCAGTTGCCACTTCATTTACTGGGGATGACGATCCACAAATGCATTTTCTTCTTGCCATGGAAGGGAAATCCTCACATTTAAAAACCAACATGACTGTTACTAAATTCTATCTATGATGAAATCCAATGTTCTGAAGTTAATATAGGCCACAGCAGTTACCAACTTCAGAACACTGATTTTACTCGGGATTAAAACATCAGAGGAAAAAGATGAGTTCTCTTCTGCCTTCTCCAAACCTTATAGTGAACAGTTCAACCTCCAGAGCTGTCATTTCCATTTCCAGAAAATATACACATTAAATACATACATTACACCAGTGTTTCCCAACCACTGTGACCTTCTGCTGTGCCGTGAGAAAAGCTTTCTGCCCCCTTCCTCCCCCCCCCTCCTGCCGAACTCCTGCTGGGGGGGAGGAGGAAGGGCCGGGCGGCGGCGAAGAAAAAGAAGAAGGGGCTGGGGGCGCCGCCTCCTTCAGCCATTTCCCCAGCCAGCCTCCAATCCGCCATGACTCTCGCCCCTCGCTCGCTGAAGCCGCGCAGAGGAGCCCCGCCCACTGAAGCCTGTCCACCGCTCATGCTCCTCCTCTGTGGAAGAGCTGAAGTTGGGGGCGGGGCATGGCGCGGTCTGGCTCTGCCCCCTCCCCCTGGCTTCAGCACTTCCAGCAGCTACTCCAGCCTTGAGGGGGCAGTGCCAAGCCAGCATTGTGCTGGGTCTGCCACCACTGACTTGGCACTGCTCCCTCAATGCTGGAGAAGCTGTGGGAGAGCTGAAGCTGGGGGGAGGGGGCAGGGCATGGCGCGGCCTGGCTCCGCCCCCTCCCCCCGGCTTCAGCACTCCCAGCAGCTGCTCCAGCCTTGAGGGGGTAATGCCAAGCCAGCATTGTGCTGTGTCTGCCACCGCTGGCTTGGCACTGCCCCCTCAAGGCTGGAATAGCTGCTGGGAGTGCTGAAGCCGGGGGGAGGGGGCGAGGCATGGCATGGCCTGGCTCCTCCCCCGGCGTTGGCACTCCCAGCAGCTGCTCCCAGCAGGCCACCATCCCCCAGCCATTCTTTACTGTGTTAAGAGTGTCATTTTGGTTGGTGGTGTGCCCCCGGATTTTTTTTAATGTTAAAAGTGTGCCGCGGCTCAAGAAAGGTTGGGAAACACTGCATTACACAGATGTGTATAATTTACATAAATATATACAACGCAGAGATATAGCAATATGACACCACTTTGCCCTTTGACAGGATGTTTAGAATTCCTATTATTCCTAAGAAAACGTTATGAAATTCATGAGGTCACTATAAAATTTCTGGTCCCGAGCAGTTTGGATACAAAATATTCACCCTCCAGGCATGGGCAAACTTCAGGGGCCTAGAGCCGGCATGGGTAGACTTGGGCCTTCCCTCCAGACCCTTCCTTTCCCCCCTCAGCCGCTTAAGGGGGGAAAGGAAGGGGCCTGAGGCTGTGAGGAATGGTGGGAGTTGCAGTGCAAAACGTCTGGAGGGAAGGCCCAAGTCTGCCCAGGCCTGTATTACACAGTGTCCTTTCCCTCCAGACGTTTTGGACTGCTTAAGCGGCTGAGGGGGGAAAGGAAGGGGCCTGAGGCTGTGAGGAATGGTGGGAGTTGCAGTCCAAAACGTCTGGAGGGAAGGCCCAAGTCTGCCCAGGCCTGTATTACGCAGTGTCCTTTCCCTCCAGACGTTTTGGGCTGCTTAAGTGGCTGAGGGGGGAAAGGTAGGGGCCTAAGGCTGTGAGGAATGGTGGGAGTTGCAGTCCAAAACGTCTGGAGGGAAGGCCCAAGTCTGCCCAGGCCTGTATTACGCAGTGTCCTTTCCCTCCAGACGTTTTGGACTGCTTAAGCGGCTGAGGGGGGAAAGGAAGGGGATGAGGCTGTGAGGAATGGTGGGAGTTGCAGTCCAAAACGTCTGGAGGGAAGGCCCAAGTCTGCCCAGGCCTGTATTACGCAGTGTCCTTTCCCTCCAGACGTTTTGGACTGCTTAAGCGGCTGAGGGGGGGGAAAGGAAGGGGCCTGAGGCTGTGAGGAATGGTGGGAGTTGCAGTCCAAAAACGTCTGAGGAAGGGGAAGGCCCAAGTCTGCCCAGGCCTGTATTACGCAGTGTCCTTTCCCTCCAGACGTTTTGGACTGCTTAAGCGGCTGAGGGGGGAAAGGAAGGGGCCTGAGGCTGTGAGGAATGGTGGGAGTTGCAGTCCAAAACGTCTGGAGGGAAGGCCCAAGTCTGCCCAGGCCTGTATTACGCAGTGTCCTTTCCCTCCAGACGTTTTGGGCTGCTTAAGCGGCTGAGGGGGGAAAGGAAGGGGCCTGAGGCTGTGAGGAATGGTGGGAGTTGCAGTCCAAAACGTCTGGAGGGAAGGCCCAAGTCTGCCCAGGCCTGTATTACGCAGTGTCCTTTCCCTCCAGACGTTTTGGACTGCTTAAGCGGCTGAGGGGGGAAAGGAAGGGGCCTGAGGCTGTGAGGAATGGTGGGAGTTGCAGTCCAAAACGTCTGGAGGGAAGGCCCAAGTCTGCCCAGGCCTGTATTACGCAGTGTCCTTTCCCTCCAGACGTTTTGGACTGCTTAAGCGGCTGAGGGGGGAAAGGGCCTGAGGCCTGAGGCTGTGAGGAATGGTGGGGGCAGGTATTACGCAGTGTCCAAAACGTCTGGAAAGGAAGGGGCCTGAGGCTGTGAGGAATGGAACGTCTGGAGGGAAGGCCCAAGGCCCAGGCCTGTATTACGCAGTGTCCTTTCCCTCCAGACGTTTTGGGCTGCTTAAGCGGCTGAGGGGGGAAAGGAAGGGGCCTGAGGCTGTGAGGAATGGTGGGAGTTGCAGTCCAAAACGTCTGGAGGGAAGGCCCAAGTCTGCCCAGGCCTGTATTACGCAGTGTCCTTTCCCTCCAGACGTTTTGGACTGCTTAAGCGGCTGAGGGGGGAAAGGAAGGGGCCTGAGGCTGTGAGGAATGGTGGGAGTTGCAGTCCAAAACGTCTGGAGGGAAGGCCCAAGTCTGCCCAGGCCTGTATTACGCAGTGTCCTTTTCCCCCTCGGCCGCTTAGGCGTGACCCAGTGCTGTAGTTCCACCAGGCCTTCCGCCTTCTCGCCCCAAGCGGCATCCCCGGGCCCTGGGCAGGCCGCCCCTCGCGTACTCACCGCGCCGACAGGGAGCTGACGTTCCTCCGGGAAACCGGCGAGAACAGCGCCGGGGAACTCACGGACGCCTGGCTCTTCCTTCCGCCGAGACGGAGGCCCCTTCGGCCCGACCCGCCACCGCCCGGGGTGTGAGGGGAGCCCACGGGGGTCGAGAGATACATGGCTCTGACACCTCAGGCAAGGAATTCACGGAGCCTTCGGAAGTACACGAGTTCCGCCGGCGGCTCCCGATGACGCTCACTTGTCTCTCGCGCGTTCTAACTACGTCATCCGGATACCGAGGACCTGATTGGCTGAAACGCTTGAGTTTAGTTTTTGGCGGGAAGGCTAACGCCTGCACCTACTAACAATGACTCACTTCCTCATTCAGCTTCTCGTGGACCTTGGGGGGAAAATTCAGAACGGTTTTAAGCCACCCTTTGTGTTGCTGTATGTCTTCCAAGTCGTTTTTGATCAATGGCACGCCTGGGCCAACTTGGAAGGGGCTTGAGGCTGTGAGGAATTGTGGGAGTTGAAGTCCAAAACACCTGAAAGGCCCAAGTTGGCCCAGGCCTGATATGGCCAGTGTAGGCAAGGCCTGAGCCAACTTGGGCCCTCCCTCCAGGTGGGGAAGGGGCCTGAGGCTGCGAGGAATTGTGGGAGTTGAAGTCCAAAACACCTGAAAGGCCCAAGTTGGCCCAGGGCTGATATGGTCAGTGTAGGCCAGGCCTGAGCCAACTTGGGCCCTCCCTCCAGGTGGGGAAGGGGCCTGTGGCTGTGAGGGTGTGTGGGAGTTGAAGTCCAAAACACCTGAAAGGCCCAAGTTGGCCCAGGCCTGATATGGTCGGTGTAGGCCAGGCCTGAGCCAACTTGGGCCCTCCCTCCAGGTGGGGAAGGGGCCTGAGGCTGTGAGGAATTGTGGGAGTTGAAGTCCAAAACACCTGAAAGGCCCAAGTTGGCCCAGGGCCGATATGGTCAGTGTAGGCCAGGCCTGAGCCAACTTGGGCCCTCCCTCCAGGTGGGGAAGGGGCCTGTGGCTGTGAGGAATTGTGGGAGTTGAAGTCCAAAACACCTGAAAGGCCCAAGTTGGCCCAGGCCTGATATGGTCAGTGTAGGCCAGGCCTGAGCCAACTTGGGCCCTCCCTCCAGGTGGGGAAGGGGCCTGAGGCTGCGAGGAATTGTGGGAGTTGAAGTCCAAAACACCTGAAAGGCCCAAGTTGGCCCAGGCCTGATATGATCAGTGTAGGCCAGGCCTGAGCCAACTTGGGCCCTCCCTCCAGGTGGGGAAGGGGCCTGAGGCTGTGAGGAATTGTGGGAGTTGAAGTCCAAAACACGTGAAAGGCCCAAGTTGGCCCAGCCAGGCCTGATCTATGGCGACGCCATGGGCATTCTGGATGTGTCTGACCATAGAAGGCTTGCTTTGGCCTTCCCTTGAGAGAGAGGGCCCTTCCACACAGCCATATAACCCAGAATATCTGCTTTGAACTGGGTTATCTGAGTCCACACTCAGGCAATGTGGGATTTTCTGCCTTGATATTCTGGGATATAGGGCTGTGTGGAAGGGCCCTGGGTGGGATTTGAACTCTGGCCTCCAGCACCAAACTAGGGCTCATCACCGGCTTCGTAACAATCTCTGTTGTGTGCCTTCAAGTCCCTTCTGAGTTATGGTGATTCCAAGGTATATCTATCATGAGGTTTTATCATGGCAAGGAAAGGGTGGGGAAAAGAAAGGGAGTGAGGAAAAACTAAAATAATGTAGAGAAAAGAAGGAAAGAAAGAAGGGGGAGAGAGGGAAGTGAAAAGAAAGGAAGGAGAAGGAAGGGAAGACTTGGGGGGAAGAATAGAAGAGGAAGGAAGAGGGAGAATGGAGGAATGAAGGAAGGGGAGAGAGGGAGGGAAATGGAAGGAGAGAAGGAAAGATGAAGGGAAGGAAGAGGGAGAATGGAGGAATGAAGGAAGGGGAGAGAGGGAGGGAAATGGAAGAAGGAAAGGGTGAAGGGGAGGAAGAGGAAGGAAGGAAGAGGGAGAATAGAGGAAAGAAGGGGAGAGGGGGAGAAAAAAGGAAGAAGGAAAGGGTGAAGGAAGAGGAAGGAAGGCCAGGGCTGCTCTGGAGAGCCAGATGCAATCATGAAAAGAGCCACACCTGGCTCTCGAGCCATAGGTTCTTGGCCCCTGGTAAAATAAGCAACAAATCCCCCCCCCCCCCCTCTATATATTATACACACACACAAATGCAAGGTTTTCATGGGAAATGTTGGCAAACATTTCCTAAAGTTTGATAATGTCATAATAATACCTACATTATAACTTAATGAGGTTCAATGCTGAGACATTAATAAATGTTAAGGAGTGTTATTTGTATAAGGGTCACATAGTGTAAGCCGGTCTGAGTCCCTCTATGGAGGTGAGAAGATCGGGATACAAAAGTTTTAAATAAATAAATAGTGGGTCGCCTTGGTTAAGCTGGGAATCAGGGCGGAGGGCCCAACACTCAAACCATTACACTACACTGGTTCTTGTCTTGGAAAAACTGCACTTCAAGTGCACTTCTTATTTGCCAATAAATTATTTTTAAAATGAGATTACTTTCAACTAAATTAATTATAATGACCTCAGTACTAAGGGTCCACACTAGGCAGGCTAAGCCTCTTGGGGCTGCAGAAAGGTATTTAGCACCTCACTTACCAAGTAAGGTATAAGGTCTACATGCTCGAGGTCCCAAGTTTGAAGCTCTACAGGCTTTCCAGCACACGGCAGAGAGCGTTCTCGGTGGCCGCTCCGGTTTTGTGGAATTCGCTCCCAGCCGAGATGCGAGCCCTGAGAGACCTGATGGCCTTCTGCAGGTCCTGCAAGACCTGGTTGTTCAGGCAGGCCTTCAGTGACTGACTGACGCCTGTACTGACAACCTCCATCTATCTGTGCTGCCTCTGCTCTTTGTACGAGTCGGCTTGTTCTGACCCGTTGTGACTGATGTATGATTAGCTAGGATTGTTTTAGAGTGTTTTTATGATGTTTTAATCTTTTATATGCTTTTATATGTTGGAAACCGCCCTGAGCCTCGGGAAGAGTGGTTAAGCAAGTTGAAATAATAAATAAATAAATAAATAAATAATGGTAAATTAGGATTTATTGTTGTTGTGTGTCTTCAAGTCATTTCAGACTTAGGGCGACCACAGAGATTTCTTGTCAAGATTTAGTCAAAGGAGATTCGCCTTTGCCTTCCTCTGAGAGTGTGACTTGCCTAAAGTCACCTAGAGCCACTGCCCAAGGTTCAAATCACTACACCAGGCTTTTTGAATTCTGAATTCCATCCCTCTTTTTTTTCTACGTCTTCTTTCTCTTTTTTACTTTTCCTCCTTCCCTGATTCCTACTTACATTTCTTTCTTCCTTTTCTCTCTCCCTCCTTTTCCCCACTTCTTTTTTCTTTCTTCTTTGCTTTTTCTCTCTCCCTCCTTTCTACCTTCCCAGGGATATGTGCAAGCAGTGTCGGGAGTGGTGAGAGAAAGCAGCGGGCAACAGGGAAATTGCCAAGAAAGTGGCTGGCAGGCCTGGCCTATATCAAGTCAAATCATAGGTCCATTCAACTGACTGAGAATGGTAGTAGTCTTTACAGTCTCTGACAAGATTAGCCTAGATTTGATGGCCAAAATACTTTGTAATCTACTATAGTAGGAATTGAACCTGGGCCCTTCTGCGTACAAAACAGGCATTCCACAATTCAGCTTTGCTTCCTTTCTTAAGCTCATCCCAATACTATGTATGTTGAGGGAAATTTTCAAAACCATAGAAGGGATTTTAATTCTAATGACTTGGATTCTACCGTATTGCAGAAAATTTGCAAATCCAGTAGAGGAAGTTTTTAATGTTTTGCTTTTTAAAACAAAAGCAGAGTTACAGAATGTAAGAGTTAAAAGAGCCCCTTTTCTGTAAGCAAAACGCTCTCTGAACTGATCTCTATCTTTTCAATACAATGACTTTAAACGGAATACCAGAATTACACATTTAATTTATCACCATCTTAAATGGAAAAAGAATGTGCTTCCACGCCGTCAGGTTTAAAAAATAGTAAACATCCATATTCATCAATCAAAGCATCATAAAAATATTTACATTGTAAAAACAATTTACTGTTTCATATTTTCACAAGAATATAATTATAATTAGATTCTCTGAATAAAAAGTTTAGTACAGCCATGTTTTAAAATATACAGGAAAAAATATAAACACATTTATTATACATGAATTGAAACATAATTTAAAATTACTTTGGAAATGTGTTGCATTTCCATTCTTTATATTATTTTATTTTTAAGTCTTTTTTTCCTTCAAGATTTTACATTTAATGCAACATTTTCACTGTGCTGGATAAAAGACTGTTTCTTCATTAATTTGCTGAAGAGTCCATTTGGGTTTGCAAGCAGTGTTTCATGTTTCCCACACTCAACAATTTTTCCTTGATCAAGAACTGCAACAGAATTCGCATTCTGAATAGTGGACAGACGATGGGCGATTATGAGAACAGTCCTTCCTTCCATGAGTCGATCTAATGCTTCTTGGACAAGGAATTCGTTTTCAGCATCCAATGCACTAATTCATGAACAAGATGATGAGAAAACATATATTATTGTCCTATATCCCACTTTGAATAGTTAGCTTGCTAATTTGCTTTCATTTCAGGCTTTTTATAATGTGACCGTATTTTAAGAGTATTTACATAAATTTCTTTATAAAAGCAACAACTTTATTTCTGGGTAAAAAAATACACCCTTCTGATAAATCAAGTCCCTGCTGAAATCCAGGTAAGCGCACATATTTTTAACCTGCAAGGTAACATACGTCTTTAGATTTTTGTTTCAAATCTGTTTCAGGCACTAAGTGAATGAATATTTCCAGGTGGAAGTCTCAGTTTATCAGAAAGTCTTCCAGAAGGGAGGTCACTGGAAGGTTATGGAATCTATACATTTTTAAATTAAAGAAATACACAGACTAAACCTAGATGCGAAGGCACAGCTTAACTTGGCAAAGACTTGGCAATGCACTGTTCTCACGTCAGACTTTTTACCAGTCCCAGAGGGCATCTACGCTGTAGAATTAATGCAGTTTGACACGACTAATTTCTATGGTTTGATGCCATGGAATCATGGGAGCTGTAGTTGGCTGAGGCATCAGTACTATTGGACAGAAATGGCTAAAGACTTTGTAAAGCTACAACTCCCATGATTCTATGGTACTCCGCCATGACAGGTAGAGTGGTGTTGAATTACATTAATGATACAGTGTAGATGCAGCCCCCAAGTCCAGCTTGATTCTGACTGGCTCACCTTTCAATTCTGTCAGTTTTGTACACAGATAGTTTGAGAAATGCATCGCCAGTCAAAGAAGAAGTTCATTAACTCACTAAAACAATGATCCCTTTCTAAAATTCTGACCATCTCCCAAGTTATCTATCAGGAGCAATCATTCTGTCATAGCAATCACTTATCCCCTTGACAAATAAGAGAATTATGACAGAACCTCCCAAATACTGTAGATCCTGTGGCTAGATCAAACTAAATCCGTACTCTCATTGTAAGTGGTTTTCAATCACAGACAGAAACCTTGATCTTAATATTTTAACAATTATTCTTATCTCCCACACAAAAATAGTACCCACTTATAGTTGCTCAGGATGAGTTTAAGACTTTGGCATTGTTTGTGAGTTTTCCAACTTATTAAATTATATTCAAGGATTTCAACAGAGGCAATATTTTCCTGGATATTTCATGCTTCCCAGAAAATATTATGCCCAATTGGCACCTTGAATTCTTGCTGCAATGTATTATTGAAGAATACGTAAACTCATTTGATGCAAATTCACAGAGATAGTAAAAACATGACAGTATTCAATAGTTAACCGGGCAGGAGCCCCCAGTGGTGCAATGGGTTAAATCCTTGTGCTGGCAGGACTGCTGACCAAAAGGTCAGTGGTTTTAATCCGGGGAGCAGGGTGAGCTCCCATCAGCTCCAGCTTCCCATGAAGGGCCATCTCACAGGATGGTAAAATATCTGGGCGTCCCCTGGGCAATGTCCTTGCAGATGGGCAATTCTCTCACACCAGAAGTGACTTGCAGTTTCTCAAGTCACTTCTTACACACACACACACAAAATAGTTAATGATAAGAAAAGAGATTACATGGGTTACTAGAGGATCAATAGTAGAGATGCCAATCCATCCCTACTGTCTTGGACATGGTTGCTTTTCTTTTAAGGGAAATATTTTTCCACTTTGTTATTTTATTGTGTCAGTTTTATTACTTACCTTGTTGCTTCATCAAGAAGAAGGATTTTTGGATTCTAGAAAACAAAATTAATTTGGTTTTATATGAACAATATTTTTGGGATGAAAGTTTTAAGACAGCAAATTTTAATACAAGAATTGCAATGCAAATTGATTTATATTATCAGGAAGATAAATCTCAGTGTATTGACTATTCATGTGAAAACTGCACTGTGTAGAATTGTGTCAATTTGACTGAGACAACAGTGGCAGGTGTGCCAATACTGAGAAGACCAACACAATATTAAAAGGGATTGTGGAAGAATTTTCTCAACCGCTACGTGAGTTTCTTTAAGGATATTCAATTCTCACTTTGAAGATGATAATGCTATATAGCCAAAGTCATTCATAACTGGTACTGGTCACAGTTTGCAACTGATTCAATTCATTCTTTAGAGGAGAAAAATGTGATTTAAAACAGATTTTCAAGAATAGCTAGGAGCCATGATGAAATCACTTCTTTTAGAGGAATTTTTCTAAAGGAAATGTTTCCCCAGTTTTCAAAAGTCACATGTATGTGTTTATTATTTTGAAATGGTCACATCACATATTCGCTCTTTAAGTTTTTTTGCGTGTGTACACTCAAATGTGCACAACTAGGTGAAAATGGTGAAACTACCATTTTTAAATAATGAATTTCTTGGAGGTTTCTCAACTAGAAGTAATGCACAAGTAGTGACTAGGGACAGTTACATTTATTCTATGTTTAAACAAAATGAAGGGAAAGGAGGCTGCTGCACAACAACTTCAGTAAAATGAAGAATGTGCAAAACAAACATTTTCAGAATAGTGTGCTGTGCTGCATGTTCTTTACAAAAAAGAAACAAAAATATAAAATTCAACACAACCTTTTACCTCAGAAAAAGACAATCTCAGGGTTACAAACAAGATAGGCTCTGTAGGTTTATTCTTGCTGAATGTGTATGTTAGTTGGAGCAGGTACATTTTCAAAGTGTAATTTTAGCTACATATATGGCTGAATTGTGTGTATATGCAAGCTTTGGATAGCATAGGAAGGGGTTAATGCCCTTGTAACACTTGTTTTGCTATCTATGCCCCTGTTCAGGAGATTTCACCTCACTTTTACCCTGTGACAATTGGATTTTGAAATTTTTGGTTTGTTATGGAAACAAGGATTGCTGATTGGTGATAAAGCTTCAGTAGAGACACTTTCCCCCCATGATAACTCTTCCAGGAGTGAATTTCCCTTACTAGGCATAGATTTCTCTCACTCTCTGTTGTCTCATCCCTGTTTGTAACTAGCAGTCAGATGCCTGTAACTCAGACACTGCTTCTATACAGTAACTGTTTTTAAATCGTGTTGTTTATCGGTAGTTTTAATATAAATGTTATTGTATGACCAATTTTTAATTTTTTATGCTTTATGTCTAAAGCATATTTATTTTATGTTTATGTTTTAATTTGGTTAGGTTAATTTATAGTTAGTTATACAGTATGTTATTGTCTTGCTATTATCTTTGATTTTTACATGTATGTACAGGATTGAATTTTGCCTTTATAATGTTGGAAATCGCTTAGATAATACAAAAGAGAATACATTCAGCAACAGAGCATGGTCCTTGAAGTGTCCAGAGATTTTACTATTAATATGCATGAAAAATAATCAGCAAACTGTAATTAGTGTTGCCAAGGAGCTAGCTACTGTTCTTAGAGCAACAAGTATAATACTTTTGACATCCTGATTAAAATTATCAGCAATTACTTAACAGGCCCATTAGAGGCTGCTCTCCACAGAACTGGCTGTTCTAGAAAAGGATGTAGAGCAGGTTCCTGATTTTGAACTCCTCAGAAAATGCAGCAGATTCCAAAGTAATACATTCTCGATATATATCAAATGTAATATTGGTATAACCACAAGATTTCCAATTGAAAAGAACAACTATGAAAAGATTTTTGACACCTATTTTTCAATATTATTCCCATTAAGCTTTTAAAGCGAGAAATAGACACAAAGGCTTACCTTGAGAAGAGCTCGGGCAATTGCAATTCGTTGCTTTTGTCCACCTGTCAATAAATAGATTAAAATTATTTTTTAAATATATAAAAACAACACTTTTCTTTTTTGTCTTAATTAAACTTCCAGATTAAATATTATAGATATTCTATGCTCTCCACTAATTTACAGAAAAAGATAAATAGAATCACAGAATCATGAAACTGGAAGAGACCTCAAGGGCACCCAATCCAACCCCATTATACCAAGCAGAAATAAACAATCAAACAATTCTCAACAGATGGCCATTCAGCCTCTATTCAAAAACCTCCAGAAAAGGAGCTTTTACCACAGCAGCATATTCCACTGCCAAGAAACTCTAATGGTCAGGAAAGTCTATCTAATGTTTAGGTGAAATCTCCTTTCTTGTAATTTGAATCCATTGTTCTGTTTTCTTTCTAGAGCAAGGGTGCTCACACTTTTTCAGCATAGGAGCTACTTATAAAACAACCAAGTCACAAAGCTCACCTACACCAGGGGTGGGCAATTATTTTTTCCCAGGGGGCCACACGAGAGCCAAAAAATATTATGGAGGGCCGCACCTAAAGACTGAACTACATTCCAATGTATTTATTTATTTACTAACTATATTTACTATATAATACACATCATTAATATTAACATATTAATATATCAAGAAACATTCATATATTATTAATACTAATATCATAATTATATTATTTATTATACTATTATAATAAAATTATTATACAATAATAATAAAAACCAATAAAATAAAATTCAAGAAGACAAGGTGCGAACCAAGATGAAGGCTGACATCCTGAAGAGAGGAAGGATCCCAAGATGGAATGGCCCAATGGACCCAGCCCACTTTCTTTCTTCCTTCCTCATCTTTCCCTGTGTTCTTCTTTCTTTCCCTCTTTCCTTCCTTCTTTTCCTCCCCCCTTCCCTCCTCCATTCTTCTTCCTTTCCCCTTCTTACTTTCCTGCGTTTCTATGTTCCCTCCTTTCTTTCCCTCGTTCCTTTCTTTTCCTCTCTCCTTCCTTCCCTTCCCTTCTTTCCCTCGTTCCTTCCTTTTCCTCTCTCCATTCTTTCCTTTTTCTCAACTTTCTTTCCCTCTTCCTTTCCTTCCTCCACTTTCCCTCTTTCTTTCTTCCTTTCCTTCTTTCGTCCCTCCCTTTCCCCCCTCCTTTCTTTCTTTCCTTCGTTCCTTCCTTTTTTCCCCTTTCCTTTCCTTTCCTTCTCCCCTCCCTCTCTCTTTCCTCCTTCCCTCCCTGCAGGGGCTGATCGGCATGGCGAACTGGAAGACTTCATCGTCTTTCGGGTTGCCATGGCGATGAGCCCCTCAGATTGCTCGGGCTCTCCCAGTGCCGGCGGGAGCAAGCCTAAGCAGGGGAAACAAGCTCCCTGCCTGGCCTTGCTGCTGCCGCTGCCGCTGGGAGAGCCCGAGCAGGCGAGAGGGCTCGCTCGCCACTCGCTCGCCCGCTCGGGCTCTCCCAGTGCCGGCGAGAGCAAGCCCAAGCAGGGGAAACAAGCTCCCTGCTGGGCCTTGCTGCTGCTGCCGCCGCTGGGAGAGCCCGAGCGGGCGAGAGGGCTCGCTCGCCACCCGCTCACCCGCTCGGGCTCTCCCAGTGCCGGAGACAGCAAGGCCCAGCAGGGGAAACAAGCTCCCCTGCCTGGCCTGGCTGCTGCTGCCGCTGGGAGAGCCCGAGCGGGCGAGAGGGCTCGCTCGCCACCCACTCACCCGCTCGGGCTCTCCCAGTGCCGGAGACAGCCAGGCAAGCAGGGGAAACAAGCTCCCCTGCCTGGCCTTGCTGCTGCTGCCGCTGGGACAGCCCGTGTGGGGCAGTGGCGAGCAAGCCCTCTCACCCGCTCGGGCTCTCCCAGTGGCAGCAGCAGCCAGGCCAGGCAGGGGAGCTTGTGTGCAGGCGGCGCGTCAAGAGGAGCAATGAGCGATTGACCGGTCAGGGCCTGAAGATCACCTGGATAAGGCCAAAAGATCACCCGGTCGATCGCGATCGACGTTTTGAGTGCCCCTGTTCTAGAGCATCAGAAAACAAGTTTGCCCTCTTCTCAATATAACATTCTTCCATATAGTTTATCATATTATCATATAAAAGCATTAATCACATAAACACATTTTCAAAACGGCAGCCTCTTACCTGAAAGAAGAACTCCTTTTTCACCAACTAAAGTATCAAATCCTTTTGGAAAATTTTGGATAAAGCTAAAGGCATTTGCAATCTCAGCAACTTTTTCAATTTCTTCCATAGTAACTAGAGAGGGGTTCTCTGCCCCATATGCAATGTTTTCGGCGATAGAGCATGAGAACAGAATGGGTTCCTAGTATGTGTGAAAACACAGTGAATCAGCACAATATATAGTTAGGAAGTACAACTACATGCAACAAACAGGATGAAAAAGTAAACACCATATTCTTAAGTACAGGCTGATCTGTTCAAGTATGATTTTCAAAAGATGGAATTTGATAATACAAAAAAGGCCCTCCAGTGTTACCAAAAGTTTGTCCAGTGGTTAGAATGGACAAACTCGTATAAAGGGGAAAATGAATGAGAATAAATACTACAATGACGAAACACAGCTTATCTTCTTACCTGACTTACTGTTCCAATTTTAGTCCTGAACCAGAGTGGATTTAGTTGACGAATATCAACACCATCAACAGTGACCACTCCTTTAAAAAGTTAAAAGGATCTTGTTAAGTAAAATTTCAGATTCCAAATTTTTCAAGGAAAAAAAGAACAGGAAATACAGAATGACAAATAAAAACTACAGATACAAGTGTTGCAGTGGTTTATAACAATACATTTCAAGTAGCTTTATGAAATAGGTCCTTAATACATTTTTACATTTCCACAAAAGAGAATAATTTACCTTGCAGCAATGTGAACAATGTGAGCAACTTCTACAGAGGTATCTGTAGTTTGAGGGCTTGGGGAGGGAAGCCACTGCTCTCGAATCAGGCAGAGGCTGGTGGGTTTGCTAGGCTCAGCCTGACGGAGGTGCACAGGCACCTTTAGGCACGCGATTCTAATGCACCACTGAATGTAATGCGCACCTCCATTTTGGCAAAGCAATTAAGACAAAAACATGTGCAATACATTTGAGTAAATGTAGTAATGTTTAGGGCTGCAGGGACATTGGACAAGAATACACAGAACCCATATTATCGCTTGAAATTTACCCCTCAGAATCTGAAAAAATAAAAGATGAGCGTAATATGTATCTCTGAAACTTCTTCATACAGTTCTTCCTTATTTAGGAACAGAAAATAGCTTCATCTGAAGGTTAAGGTTAAGGTTTTCGCTGACATTAAGTCTAGTTGTGTCTGTCTCTGCGAGGTGGTGCTTATCTCAATTTCTAAGTTGAAGAGCCAGTGTTGTCTGTAGACGCCTCCAAGGTCATGTGGCTGGCATGACTACACAAAACTCCTACATCTTGCCGTTTGGAATTCTCTGTGGAACAGAGATAGCTGAGGAAATTGTTTTTTCCCTCAGGAGGAAAGTTCTACTCAAGCAGCATGAATTTAAATGGTCAGGCTCCATCTGTCCATTTCATGCAGTTCAATGCATGCTGCTTGAGCAGAAATAGCTTCAAACTGCAGTGGCCAGACAACAAAGCTGCCTTCAATCTCTATTAGCAAAAGGTGGGATAGAAATAAAGATAAGGATGATCTTCCACAAAAGCACTCAAAAGAAAGCCCTTTATGTGCACCAGTGCTTTGTCATTTGTGTAGTCACCATCAATCCAGACCTCAAACTGGTTCCAGGATGTCCTATGTAATCATCTGCATGCAAATCCACTTTCTTCAATACAGTTTTAAAACAACATTGTATGATCAGTGTGGATGGCCCCAACATTACATACAAATTCTTACCTGAGACAGGATCATAAAGCCTAAGCAGAAGAGACACTACAGTAGATTTGCCAGAGCCGCTCGGGCCAACCAAGGCCATAACAGAGCCCGCTGGGATGGAAAGGGTAAAGTCTTGAAAAATTAAAGTTTCTGGTCGAGTTGGATAAGCAAACTGGATATTTTTGAACTCCAGAGCACCTTTGAAAGCGTCCTGGTTTAATACAATGCCCTCTGAATGGGGTGGGGGGTGGAGGTGGGAAGAGAGACAAGAATAGGAACTTTCAAAGATATCCACATATAAATACATTTTGAATGTACATTTGTCCAATTAGCCTTCATTTTTGTACCTTGACTGTGCTATGTTCAGTAACATCATTAACAAGCCGAAGAGTTTGCTTTCTGGCTGGATAATGTGTTATAGATCTGCGTCTGGTTGTATCTTCAGGTTGTTTCTGACTCATAGCAATCCTATCACAGGCTTTTCTAAGGCTGAGGGTGTGTGGCTTGCCCAGGATCACTTAATGGGTTTACATCGCCAAATGGGGATTCAAACCCAGAGTCATATTGCAATGTTCACGCTATTACACCATGCTGACTCTCAACCCATTTTCATAGAGTTGTCATGATAAAATGGAGGGGGAGAATTATCGATGCTACTTCATGTTCCATCCCTTCAAATTGGGACCTAAAGAGATTGTGAGACCCACTGCTTAAATGCTAGGGAACGCAGGGGAATATTCATTCTTCTGTATCATTACCACATTTGCATTTCAATTGCATACATATCCTTGTTTGCTGTCACACACTTGAAATATAACAATTTGCATTGCCCTGTTTGCTCTGCCTCCAGGTCTATAATTAGTGTATGTTTTTCAAAACAAAAAAGCCAGGAAGATATAATTGCACAATATATAATGCCCAATAATGCAATTAAGCCATTCTGTACTTCTGCTTTAATGCAACTGCGCTCCCCAGGAATTCCCTACTCAATTCAGAAAGATGAAAATACAAGAGGCTATGCACACCCTTTTTCTGTTTTTTTTTATTTTAAAAAAAGTGTTTTCCCATAAACCAATACTTTCCTGTTTCTGCTTTTGTATATCACTATTCAATTTTGGTTTATTTTTAAATTTTACTCTAAACTTTTCCTGAAACCTATCATTTCTTTGGGGAACCTATTCTTAAAAGAACTGCATCTATATTATGCTATTTCACTATTCCTCTTGTTAAAAAATAATGTAACAAGATGCTGGGGGTGAATGTACAGTGGTTGTCTTTGAGAATTACAGTGAGATTCCAATGGAAATAGCCTGGAGTTCCCTTGCTAGAGATCCCTGGGGAATACCGAAGTAAGGAGCACTGAAATCACATCCATGCTATGCCCACTATGTTCCCAATATTGCAGCCAAGCAAAATGAGATTATCAGCACTGTAATGGTCCAGCTTAGTTGTCTCATTCTGAATTAGTCATAAACTGTTGTATTGTGTTTTAGATTGCTATTTTATTATTGTTTGTGTATGTTTTGTGAACCACCATGAGCCATTGGGAATGGTGGTATATAAATTTGAAATAATAAATACATAAATCAAAGTGGGATTGGGGTTTGTTTTGATTATTTATTTCTACTGGGAAAAGAACAGATTGTTAAATGTCCCAACAGTGGTCCAACACAGTATAGCATCAAGAAAACTACATCATGTAATAAGATATAGATAAAGATGACACTAACACAATCCAATTGTGGTATAGCAGTGGCAAGCTTTTAAGTCCCACTGTGCTTAGCAGGTGCATTCAGCAGCAAAAATAAAACTGCAGCTTTTACCTTTGAACACCTCACTGCAATTTTATTCTAGATCATTTTGGGAAACATTTAGTCTCCAGATATTGGAGATTATGATTCCCACAATCATTACATCAACCTAGTTGGCTAGTACTAATAGGAGGTGAAGTCCAAAACACCAGGAGGGTAAAAAAATGCCCTGCTCTATATGATAAACAATTTTCTCTGGAATTTCTTAGTGTTTTGGACTTGTTGCAAAAACGTTTTTCTCCACCCTTTTGTTTGTATGCATACCAATCCACTGAGGCTACCTCTTCATGTATCAGATTATTTATTAAGTACCATAAATAATTTTGCTCAGTTCAGATGCATGAGACTAATATAGCTACCTATAAATCTGGAATGACTCATAAGATATTATTCAAATTTAAGCAAAATATTTATTGCGTTCTGATTTAAAGTGTCTATGGATATACCATGTCAGCTTGAGCAATTGCACAACTATAATGAAAACAGAGAACATACCATTAAATGGAAGTCCTGGCTTTCGATCAATGAGTTCCCAGAGACGCCCTCCTGCACCTAATCCTTTCATTAGTTCAGAATAGAAAGAGCTTAAACCTAAAAAAGAAAACTTATTGTTATGCATGAATAATGTAGAATATATACTTGGACTTGAAAGATGCACTACTGAATATCCATTCCAATGATCCCTGTCAACACACAGCTTGAAAAGCAAGTTCTGTACATTTTACAGAATAAACTATTTCAATGTATTTGCAAACAGATTATAAAAAAAGAATATTATTGGCAGGAACAATTCATGTAATGGGGCAATGACCTCCCTCTCCAGTTCAAGAGAGTAAGTGCATCCCAAGACTGCAGACGGTTCCATGTAGTACATAGTTGCTTCACCCCTTCTTTTTAAAGTAAAAAATTACCACTAGCTGCTGAATTCCCACCCCAGGCTTATACTTGAGTCAATAAGTTTACCCAGTTTTTGGTGGTAAAGTTAGGTGCCTCAGGTCGGCTTATACTTGAGTATATATGGTACTTCTCTTATGTGCTTATGTGCCCTATTTATTTTCCTAGTCAAATTTTCAAACTAATATGTTAGGATTAGTTTGAATTGTTATCTGAAATAATCATACAAAAGTGAGGTAATAACTTTTGATCTCATTGAACGAGGCATTAACTGGGGCATCATCTCTTTGAGGCCCCTATTTTTGTCCCACTGAAAGCCTGTAAACACAATCGCCAAGCTTTTGATACATTGCACACAGAACTGATTTTCCAGCCATGAAAAAGCAATGAGTGTGATACAAGAAGATCATTACAAAATTTTTAAAGTTAAAATGAATTGGTTGTTCTGAACATGTATAGTTTATAAAGATAATGGTAAGCAGAAACCTATTCTGATTCCCATTACCTAATGCAATGTATATCCATGTTAAGATAGTACCTTATAAGAACAGATGATGACTTTTGGGCATTTTAAACATTTTTTAAATAGTAGTATAAATGTATATGCCCATTAGTGTTTAGAAATCAGGCCATACATAAGAGAAATAAATATTTTTGAAATACTCCTGCTTTGGAGAGTTTCCTGAATCTCATCTTGTGTTCACAATGTCCCTTCTTTCTAATCAATGAATGCACATAGAACAGTCAACAAATGTTATTTCTCATTACTTTCACATTTTCTCCACATCATTTGCTAGATAAATAACCAAGGAAATGAGTTTGGATCAATTCACCCACAGCAGACACTTGCGGAGTGGTCTGATTTAATCTGGCTTGTGCATTGTTTGTGGAAACACTGAGTTGCCAAGCATCTTTTGAGTTGATTACTTTCTGAAACATGTTACATCTGTTATTTGAACTCACCTTATCTGTAGTACAGCAGTAAAGATAACAATAATGCATCTGAAGGCCCTATTTATTTTCCCAGTCATGCACTATCCTAATTAAGTGGCCTTATAGAGGCTATGGATATTCTACCTCCCACAAGGGCTGGTTCCAGGCATATCCCTTGGTTTCATATAAGTTATGAATACATTTGCAACTGATAAAAGCACTACCATGCTCATCTCGCTGTTCTATAAAACTGTTAAAAGAGGTAAAGGTTTTCCCTGGCATTAAATCTAGTCATGTCTGACTCTGGGGGATGGTGCTCATCTCAATTTCTAAGCCGAAGAGTCGGTGTTGTCCATAGATGCCTCCAAGGTCATGTGGCCAGCATGTCTGTACCTTCCCACAGAAGCTGTACCTATTGATCTACTCACATTTGCATGTTTTCGAATTGCTAGGTTGGCAGGATCTGAGCCTAACAGTGGGAGCTCACCCCGCTCCCCGGATTCGAACCACCAAACTTTCAGTCAGCAAGTTCAGCAGCTCAGCGGTTTAACCCGCTGTACTACCAGGGGGCCAATAAAACTGTTACAGACTGTTATTACTATATAGGCTAAAGTGTGCAGGCCAGTGTTGCTGTACTGGACATTAATGATAAAATAAAAAAGCTATATCTTTTATTATGCATAATTCTGTTAGTAAAGTTTAACACAAGCCCTTTAATTCTCTGTAATTCTGTTAGGAATATAGTTATTTTGCAACTATATACAGTAGCTGAATTAAACATATCATAAGTCAAAAAAATATTAAAATTCTGCACCAAAAATTAAAGGTGAATTCTGCCTTTAGCAATCTTTTAAGATTTGCACATGCTTTTTTTTGTATAATCTGTCCTTCTCTGTGTAGTATTTAACAATTGCCCAATTTATTCTATTTTCCTAGTGATGAAGGGGGGACAGAGAACTATGCATAGAAACACTGTTCGGCTGGCCTTTTGAGGCTTTATGTTCGCACATCTTTCATATTTACAAATAAAGGAACAATAACTGGATTTTTAAAAAAGCCAAGACTCTTTATTAGCTAAATTATATGATCATTATTTAACTTGGCTACTGACTTTCTGTACTGAAATCATGCTGTTCACACACGATATTTACCAGGTAATTGATACACTTTAAAATACCTTTAGTGCTTCTTTAGCCACTCATACCAGTTATTTTCAAGGGCTTTAAAATATTTTTGTTATCAAGTATACATTTTATGATGCATACCTCCAATGCTTATGCCAACCCAGAAGGCATACATTAAGAAAGAAGACAGTTCACCAATAGTCATGTGGGCACTGCCCATCAGTAATCCTCCTTTGTACAAAACAGAGAGCACAATCAAATTCCCAGAGAGCCCAGTCTGAGGAGGAAGAAAAGAAAAAAAATGCTGAAAGAGTAACATGTATTTCAAAACAATCCTTCAAGTTGCATCTTCTAAAATGCTGTTATATATATATATTTAAAAAACATATATACCCCAAAGCCTATCCCCCATCTAATACACTGTATATACTTGAGTATAAGCCAAGTTTTTCAACCTTTTTTAAGGCTGAAAAAGCCCCTCTTGGCTTATACTCAAGTCAGTTATTTATTATTTTACTGGGCACTTGTTGTTGTTGTTGTTATTACATTTACATTACTTTATTATTACATTTATAAATTTATTCTATTATTACATTTATTATTTTATTTTGTTATTGTTATTATTACATTTATTATTTCATTCTATTATTACTGTTATTATTACATTTCCATTCTTTTATTCTATTTTTACTTCTATTACATTTGTTATTTTACTCTTTACTTTTACATATTGGAAGGATACGTAGCACATTTACATTGAAGAAGGTTAGAATAATTATTTAATCAGAGTTGGACAGCCTTATCTTAAATTAGTTTTATGTAAATATTCAAATATGTAACTATCCAAATATGCCTCAATTAATGTAATTTTATTGGTATCTATTTTTATTTTGAAATTTAGTAGTAGCAACTGCATTTCCCATCCTCAGCTTATACTTGAGTCAATATGTTTTCCAAATTTTTTTTGGTGGTAAATTTAGGTGCCGCCGCTTATATTCTTGGCTTATACTCGAGTGTATACAGTAACTGGGAAAAGCTGAAGGCAGCAACACTTTCATCTCTCTTCTTTTATGCAGGACGATCTACATCAGGAAGAAACTCAGTTACTTCTGAGAGATATTTTTGGAATCTTGATTTTATTTTTGGTCTTATCTAAAGACAAAATACTTCAAAAAGCTTCCAAGGATAGATAAATAAACGTAAGCCTCCAAAGTGCTCTAGTACTGTGTTTCTCAGGTTAACTGGTATGGTGGGCCAGCAACTGTAGCCCTAGAAATTAGCTAAGGAATGGCAGAACTGCTATGGGACCAGCACCAAACCAGGGTACACCATGTTGAATAACACTGCTCAAACAAAACATACTTCTGCTCACAATCTACTTGTAATTTTCATGTATTTTCCCTACAGTGCCCTGGTACTCAACTAATTTAAGGTTTCCAATGCTCAGAAATTGCTTCTTTGATATGCCAGACGTGAGGTGTGAAGCAGAAAGCCAAGGTAGAGTAATTATCATGCAACCAACTGCCTGATTTATTGACCTGGTGACTAATTTATCTGCACTCCCATCAGTTAGTAGAGCATAGCTCTTTAAAGCATTTTTGATTAAATGTTTCTTAGAAGTATACCATTAACCTCCAACTACATTTGAAGAGCAAAAACTTTCGCAACTTCCATAAGAACTGCTTAATGGAAATATTAATACCACATTGGTCCAATTTCTATTTAAAAGGCTCTAATATCCAATCTGCAAATTTGCTTATTAATCAGGTAAGTTTTCAAAGCGGTTTTGAGAGTTTCTAAGGCAGCTATTGGTGAATAAACTCTCTGACAGGTCTGGATGTGATGACCATTGTTAATATGGACAAGCAAATCCTCAATAACACACACACACACACACATTCCATGTTCTGGGGTATAACTTATACGTTTGCAAATACTGTTTTGTAAAGGAACTGTAATATATTAGCTTACAAGGGAAAATTTACATGGCTGTATATACAACGTAAGAACATTTTAAGAACTCTAAAAGAAAAATAAATCTTCAGGTGTGTTTCAAAAACACTTTGTGGATTCCTCACCTTCTCATTATACTTACTGCTCCAAAGAATCCTGCTCGAGCTATGGCTTCCTTATTGGCCAACTGTAGAACATAATCAACTTTGTTCCTATATTTCTCCATTTCATTTAACTCATGTCCAAAAGCTCGAACAGTCCTTAAATTTCCAATCCGTTCTTCTGCTAACTATAGGGGGGGGGGACATTCAAGGAAAAACTTTATAATACAGCAGGAATGTTAAGAGTTCTCTCATTGCATTTAAGCAAACAAAGACGAAATGGATTTATATAAGTTAAAGTAATTTTCCATATGTATGAACAAGATACAATGATATAATGGCTTCAGCACTGGAATGTAATTCTGAAGATCAAGGTTTCAATCTCCCCTAAGTCATGAAAACCCACTGGGTGACACTGGGCAACTCTGGACCCTTCCACACAGCCATATAACCCAGAATATCAAGACAGAGAATTCCACAATATCTGCTTTGAACTGGGTTATCTGAGTCCACACTGCCATATATTTCAGTTCAAAGCAAATAATCTGGGATTTTATTTGGCTATGTGGAGGGGTCCTCAGACACTCTCAGCTCCAGAAAAACCTGTGATAGATTCACCCTAGGAGCACTGTAAATTGATAATACCCTGAATGCACACCACCACCACAAGGCTGAGGTTCTCCATGGTCCAAAGAAAAAGGAAATTGATAATAGAGAGGAGTCAAATTTGTGGCATGTTCCTGAATGTTACTTTTAATACAAACTGCTTCTTGTTGTACAAATGTGAATTTTCAAAATGTGTATCTAGATAAACTTTAGTTGGGGGGGGGGTTCTCACAAAGTGTGCAAAATTTGGAGAAACATAAAATGAGAATACATGGATACATTTCAGTCTATGCATTAATTTAAGTGATCCGGATCAGTTAACCATGAAACACAGAGAGATCAAATCCTGTGTGCTTGCTCAAAATTAAGTTTAACTGACTTCAATGAGGCTTACTCTCAAGCAAACAAGTATAAGACTGTTGGGCATGGTGACTTAGACTTGGCACCAGGCAAGGTTGACTCTACTGCACGGATTACTTTAGAATGTCGTGAAATGACACAAGGCCAGGATAGTGCAAACAACAGAGAGGTAAAACCTTATTTATCTAACAGTAACAAGAATTTAAAAAAAACAAAACAGAAGTGTTCCACATTTCTTTGGCCCAATGTTTTCTGATTCTTTAACTGAACTTCAACCACGAGATGACTAGGTACTTGGGGGACATATCTAAATACAGGGTTTTAGTGTTATTTTTTTAAAAAAGAAATTAACATGTTTAGCTTAACACTCAATGATTTTGCTTTGACATTTGAGCACTCCCTCTGATATGCTGTGTGGTCATCTAGAATGTAATTTATTGTTGTGTGTGTTCAAGTCCACTTTTGACTTATGGTGATCCTAAGGTGAGTAGATCGATCACAGAATTTTCTAGGCAAGATTTGTTCAGAGGGAGTTTACCCTTGGCTTCCTCTGGGGCTGAGAGAGTGTAGCTTGCCCAAGGCCACTCAGCTGAGTGTCTATAGCAGGGCCAGGATTCAAACCCTAATTTGTCAGTGTCCTAGTCCAACACTCAAACTACTACACCACACTTGCCCAGGCTCTCTTATGTAATTACTTCTCATTATTATTTAATAGCCGTTACCACCCTGCTGTGTTATGTTATGTTCTACTTTTAAAATAAATGATTTCAGAACCCACCTGTGTAGCATCCGCAAGAGAATCCTGTGTCATTCTAGTAAGTTTTCGTAAATATCTTCCATACAGCACAGCGATAAAAGCCAAGGGTGGCACCACACCCAGAACAAATGTGGCTAGTTTGGGAGAAACAAAAAACTGGAAATAAAAAACAATTTGATTTTAACATTTGGGTACAATTCTGCTATTTCTATTTACTGGGGTGACAAAAAGGTAATGCAGCATAATATGCTTCCAACATTTCACAGGGGTTTTGTAATGCAATTTTCTTTCTCAGTTCTTTATCACCACAAGTAAAGGAGTAGGAGGCATAGAATATCATGCATGGCCTCCTTGGAGCAGAAGTGGCTGATCATCCTGGCCATTAAATTTTTAATCTGGTTTTGTTAGATTCTTGTCTGTTTCCCAATGTCTGTTGTGATACCATATATCTGCTATGTTATTGTATTATTTTAATAATGTATTATTATTATTTTTGATGTAAATATGAATTTGGGTTGGTATTTTGTCTTTATCCAGTCTTTATTACATTGAATGTTTGCTGACATTTGTTGTAAACTGCCCTGAGTCCCCTTGAGGAGATACGGCGGGATATAAATAAAGTTTTATTGTAAGTACTGCAATTCCTCAACTTTAAAAAGCACTAAGCAGGCAGTGGTGCAAATAAATGTTTCACTCCTTATTGCTGAATGAGTCCTTTGGAGCCAAACTGCAACTTTTATTACCATTGATCGTATTTGTACTAAAAGTGGAAAGGTTACAGCTCTAAACACAGATACTGCTTAGAGTCAAGAGCTGAATCTTTTCCAAGTTGCATGATAGAATTGCATCAGGAGTCACGGACAACTGCCAAAAAACTATGCAATTGTGACCACATGTTTGTTGGATTATGCTTTGATCTCCACATCACCTGTCATAAGAGGAAATATACTTTCACTGCCACATATGCATGCATTTTAGAGCAAAGGTCTTTGAATATTAGCACATATTACAATCCTATCTTTAGAGAATCTGAGCAAAAAAATTTGGATCTGCCTTGGGGGCTACTAAGTCATAGCCTCTGTGTTGTCACTGCTGTTCCCAGCCATATGCAGAGATTCCCGTGAACTCCTGGACTTCATGGGCATCCCAATCATCACAACCATTAAGGGGAGGGAGGAATCCATCTTCCACCTGGTCTTTCAGTTGAAGCCAAAATGGAGTATCTGCAATATTATTTATTTTATTTATTTACCATATTTATATACCGCCTCTCTCAACCCAAAGTCGACTTGAGGTAGTTTACAGTTGGCAATAATCAGAACCTCACATAGTTTTGTGTCTCTGGCAGTGGTTGACATTGGCATGATCCATCCCCTTTTTCTGCACTGATAAACACAGGGAAAGCAAACTCTGGAGTATCCTCCAACTTTGCCTGACAGCAGAACAAAGAATTTTGATAAGCAATTTAACCCTGGAAAACCCATGCTCCTCCCCATAGTCAAACATCATGCGGACAGCCAGAATTCAATTCAGGAGAAGTCTGGATTTTCTTACTCAAATAGACTGGCTTCTTTATTATTATAGTATCTTTGCACAATGGCTTTGCAAGAGGAATCCTGAACCTTTGTCATATTAACCTAAGTATTTTGGCTCTTCCAAACACAGGAAAGGGGATAGAAACAAACAGACACGTACCATCATCCCAACTGCAACTGAGGCCTGAGCACCAGCTCTAAGTCCATCAGAAAGGTTTTCAGTGACTGAACGGCCCAAGAGTGCCGTGTCTGAAGACAAGCGATTAATCAACTCTCCAGTGCTGGTTTTATCAAAGAATGCTATCTCTTGTTTCAAGAGAGAAGAGAACATTGTTGCTCTCAGACGTTTCACAATTCGTTGTCCTGCAAGGGTGAAGAGGTATGACAATTTGTAACAAAAAGGAATTATATGTATTAAAAATGAATTAGCAATACAATTTGATGACTGCAATAGATCCTGGGAAAATGTGTTGGGCAAAATGTGGTTATGAGGAAATAGAAGTTTAACATGGCACAAGATTATGAATAACAATTCTGAACTGCAACACCAGCTGTCCCTCTGGAATTACTAAGTGATAATTAATCTAAATTAATAATTTCTAAAGCAAAACTTTAAATATGGAAGTTTTGGTCTGGAATTTATCTCAGATAGTTATTCTGTTTACTACACAAAAAATTAGATGATTTGGCATTTTAACCCCAATTACCTGCTGTCTGCATGAGGTAGACACGGGTCGCATTGGCAGCAGCACCACACAAAAATATTCCACCTAACAAGGCACAGAGGTTGGATAGGTTTTCCCCAAAGTCACCATTGGGATTTGTGTAAATGACATCAATAACTTTTCCCAAGAAAAAAGGAGCAGACATAGTAATCACACTGGAAACAGTCAGAAAGCCAACAGCAGCTAGGGAAAACAAAAAAACAACTCTTTGAAATAACTTATTATTTAATATACGATTTATATTTAAACTGAAAACAAAACAAACATTCAGCTCTTTACAGTGAATGTCCATAATATTCTATTTATACTTTCAAGAGAGATAGTCTTTTCAATCTGCTGCAACATGTGTTTCCTGACATATTCTCAGCCTCAGAGGAAGGCAAAGGCAAACCTCCTCTGACAAGTCTGGCCAAGAAAACCCCATTAGAGTGGCATCTTAGAATTGCTCTAAGTCAGAAGTGACTTGAAGACACTCAATTAATTCAAATGTAATTCCCATATTTATTTCCAGAAAAGTGTTCATACTTAAAAGACTAAATGAAACTCTCATTATGGTATATGTTTACGTGGAAGACAGTTTATCAGATGCATGAAATATCTTTTGGAGTGGCCAGATAACCACATAAATGGGTGTAGTGATAAACCGTTGAAGTTGCACATCTGGCTCTTTACTGAAGAAAAGACTCTGGGAAACCCCACCCCATCCCACTGGCAACTAGATAACTTTATCTAGAGCGCCCCAGAGCAGATGGCAAGCGTTGGAGCACAGGGCAGCTGTGGGGAACATGCAGCTCTTCCCTTGGAAACCTTGCAGCTGCCTCTGACTAATGGAAGGACCAGCCCTGCCGGCAGAGCAAGAAATACTGGACAAGATGGACAAAGCAAATCTGTTATGGATCAAGGCAGCCTCTTAGCTATAAGGCTGCTTGATCAGTTTATTTTTCTTTCTTAAAACCTTTAATTTACAAACATACTGACACCACTGAATCAGGTAGTAGACAACTGCAGGCCTGTGCAAGGTTATGTACCAAGGAGAAAGACAGTGGAGGGGACTTCCATCTTATTCATAATACAACCTCCATATGTTGGAGAGCATATCTATTTAGTGGCTTTTGCATAGAGAATGCCATACACATTTGCAACAATATGCCAAATACATGATCCATACTCTGGCTGTACAGGCCATCCGTGAAGCTGCATTTATATTATATTTTATATTATATTATACATAAACTTGATACAAAGATTCTATTTTATTTATTTATTTAAAACTTTTGTACCCCGACCTTCTCACCTCTATCGAGGGACTCAGGCCGGCATTACAGCAAAAATTCAATGCTATACAGTTTAAAAACAACTACAACAACATATTAAAATACATAAAAATCCCAGCATAAAACCACGTCGCCACTAAAACAATTCCACTCGATCTGTAAACGTGGTCATTCATTCAGATAATAGCCAATCTCAGCCTATTCTGGGAAGGCCTGGTTCCACATCCAAGTCTTCACCAGCCTCCTAAAGGACAACAGAGCGGGGGCAGACCTAGCATCACTTGGGAGAGAGCTCCACAGCCAATTGGCGACCACAGAGAAGGCCCCGTCTCTCGTCCCCACCAGTCGCGCTTGCGAAGCTGGTGGGATCGAGAGCAGGGCCTCTCCGGAGGATCTTAATGTCCTTGATGGTTCATAGGGGAGAATTTGTTTGGACAAGTAAACTGGGCCGGAAACGTATAGGGTTTTGTAGGTTAAAACCAGCACTTTGAATTGTGCTCAGAAACTAATTGGCAGCCAATGGAGCTGGCGCAACAAGGGAGTTGTATGCTCCCTGTACCCCGCTCCTGTTAGTAACCTGGCTGCCGAGCGTTGGACTAATTGCAGTTTCCGAGCAGTCTTCAGAGGCAACCCCACGTAGAGAGCGTTGCAGTAGTCTATTCGAGATGTAACCAGAGCATGGACTACCGTGGCCAAATCAGACTTCCCAAGGTACGGGCGCAGCTGGCGCACAAGCTTTAACTGTGCAAAAGCTCTCCCAGCCACCACTGAGTCTATACAAAGCAAGGCAAAGAACTTTTCTAAGCTCTAGGAAATTCAGCATGCAAGGCCAATATTTTTCCATGTTGTACTATTGAAGGAAATAAACAAATTAGGTAAAGCAATTATTTAATTCATGGGGTTGTAACTAAGCAAAATAATGCATACAGCATCCAAGTTGAGTTCTTGGTATCTCCTGCACAAGACTACTATATTAAATCGCTAGAAGTGCAGCTAATTAGTGTCAACAATATTAGATTAAATTGACCAATGCAATTTTAAGTATAGTATAGAGCAGCTTTGTATACTCCCAGTGTGAAGAGAAATAACAAGGATTAAGGAAGGTTGATTCTGAGAAGAGGTTATTTCGGCATTCATAGGGAAGATAGCATAGGGAAACGGGCAACACTGAAAAGCAGATTACACTACTACTAACGAAGAAGAGAAATCCAGATACTCAAAATTCTACAGCAAAGACTTTTATATGAGAAAGGGCAGATGTCCAAGGAAAAGGTACTAGGAATAATATTATAAACAGATATTGGATAATGAAGTATATCACAAAATTTGAGACGAGAATCAATCTGTCTTTTATAGCAAAGCCTTTGAATGTGCAAATCATGAAAAATAATTGATCACTTTGAAAGAAATAGGAGCACCACATTTGATGTATTTTGTGTTCGGGACAAGAAGCGATCATCAGGGCAGATATAGAAACCAAAACAGTTTCCAATGGGTATGGGGATAAGGCAAAGCTGCATTTTATCACCATATCTGTTTAACTTGTTTTTTTATTTGTATACTGAATATATTATGCATAAACTTGGAAGAAGGTGGTGTGAAAATATGAGGAAGGACATTACCAGTTTAAGATATGCTGATGACACCATACTAGCAAACATTAGCAAGGATTTGGAATGAATGCTGAAGAAAGTCAAGGCAGAGAGTGCAAAGGCTGGTTTACAATTGAGCAGTAAGAAAAAATAATGATCACAGATGATATACATACATTTAAAATAGACAATGAAGACATTGAAATAATTTGAAGATTTTCCACACCTTGGCGCAGTCAGTAATCAGACAAAAAAATCAAAATAGAAGAGCAACTATAAAGGAATGAGATAAGATTCTGAAGTGTAATGATGTATAATTGTATACTAAAGCTTGGGCTGTCCATGCCATTATATTTCCCATTTTTACAAATGGTTGTGAAAGCTGGACAGTGAAGGAAGTTCATATGAAGAAAAGTCATTTGAAATGTGGTGATGGAAAACAGTTCTTGTGGTCGGCTAAAAAGTCAAATAAATTGGTCTTACAGCAAATCAACAAGTACAAACTTATCATAGAAGCCAAGATTATTATTGTACTTTGGTTACAAGAAGACCTCACTTACTAGGGGGATCAGTAATGATTGGTCATGTGGAAGAGGAAGGCTACATTACATATGGATAGATCCAATGAAGGAAGCCACGACCCTGACTTAGAAGGTGGTGATCTACAGCTTGGTGTAAGATGGGTCAAACAGCAGCAACACAGCTGATGAATAGATAGTGGAAAAACAGTGCACATAGAGTGGCAAGTTTGGGCTAAAGGTGGGCCGTGGTTCTGAAAAGACCAAAAGGTGTTCCATTAAGTAATTATTGAAAAAAAAATAAGAGCAGTCTCACAGGGGGGAAAAACCTTTGGATGGAAGATGCTGATGTTTTGCCTGTATGAAGAGACATCTGGAAGGAAAGACAGTGCAAGTTGGATTTAGGAGTTCCCTGTGGACACCAACATTTGTTTGGTGCTCAGGTTCCATTATACACAATGGCATAGTAATGGGACACACTGGCATAGTAAAATAGCACCCCTTTATAAAAATGGCAAAACCAAGGTTTCCTTGGGGTGCGGTGTGTGTGGAATATTTTCAAGGCAGAGTGGGTAGAATCAGTGGATGCAGAATCCATGGATACAAAGGGCTGACTTTACTGGGATTCAATTACAGCTAGACAGAAGGAAGCAGAGGTGATTGTGTGATTGGAAGTGATGGAGAGAGACAGAATGCACCCATGTTGTATGATGAGTGCAGTTTAAGACGGCTTTAATGACCATGGCTTAATCCTATGGAGTCATGGGAGCTGTATTTTCACAAGATCTTTAGCCTTCTCTGTCAAAGAGTGCTGGTGCCTCACCAAACTACAGCTCCTAGGAGTCCACAGTACTGAGCCATGGCAAGTAAAGTGGTGTCAAATTGCATTCCATCTACAGGGCAGACATGGGTTAGAAAGCATGATCATCAAGTTTGCATGTGACACCAAATTGGGAGGGATAGGTCATGCTTCAGAAGACACAAGCAGAATTCAAAATGATCTTAACAGATTAGAGAGATGGGCAAAAAACAAAACAAAATGAAGTTCAACAGGGAGAAATGCAAGATACTCCACTTAGGCAGAAAAATGAAATGCCAAGATACAGAATGGGGGATACCTGGTTTGACAGCAATACGTGTGAAAAACATCTTGGGAGTCCTTGTGGACAACAAGTTAAACATGAACCAACATAACTCGCAGACTATCTTAAATTGAATGTATATAAGTATTTTAATTGCTGTTTTAATTGTGATATGTTACTTGTATATTGCTGGCATCTAATGGTTACTATTGAAGGGTGGTGTTGACAAACTTGAATGTGTCCAGAGGAAAGTGACTAAAATGATCAAGGGTCTGGAGAACAAACCCTATGAGGAGCGGTTTCAAGAGCTGGGCATGTTTAGCCTGCAGAAGAGAAGCCTGAGAGGAGACGTGATGAGAGCCATGTATAAATATGTAAGAGGAAGTCATAGGGAGGAGGGAGCAGGCTTGTTTTCTGCTGCTCTGGAGACTAGTAGTTTCAAACTACATGAAAGGAGATTCCACCTGAACATGAGGAAGAGCTTCCTAACTGAGAGCTGTTTCAGCAGTAAAATTCTCTGCCCTGGAGTGTGGTGGAGGCTTTTAATCAGAGGCTGGATGGCCATCTGTTGAGCGTGCTTTGAATGTGATTTTCCTGCTTCTTGTCAGGGGGTTGGACTGGATAGCCCACGAGGTCTCTTCCAACTCTATGATTTTATAGCCTGCAGCATCTGGTGTTCATTGGCAATCTCCTATGCAAGTACTAACCAGGGTTGACCCTGCTTAGTTCCTAAGATCAGAGCTGTTGCTTTTAGGGTATTTTGGCTACTTTTTGCCTATTACTTGAAACAAGTTACTTGAGGTACCAGTGCAGGCATGGGCAAACTTCAGCCCTCCGGGTGTTTTGGACTACAACTCCCACAATTCCTAACAGCCTAAGGATGTTAGGAATTGTGGGAGTTGTAGTCCAAAATACCCAGAGGGCCGAATTTGCCCATGCCTGTGGCTAGTGGGAGTGTGATTTTCCTGCTTCTTGGCAGGGGTTTGGACTGGATGGCCCGGAAGGTCTTTTCCAACTCTATGATTCTATGGGCAAACTTGGGCCCTCCCTCCAGGTGTTTTGGACTTCAACTCCCACCATTCCTAACAGCCTCAGGCCTTTGGTGAGTGAACATATATTCCATTTTAGTCTGTGCTGACTACAGCTCCATCCCTCATGATGCACTTTCCCTCTGCCCTTAATTGAAGGTTTAATCCCACTGTTCAGCCCTTTGAGTTCCCCCTCAGAAACACATCCTCCCTATGATATCTCATCCAGGGTTTTATCAATTCTATCAATTTTACTTCTAGTACATTTGGCCCACCCTCTCTGTCCCATTTCTCTATCATGTCTTTTGGAACTGTTTTATTTTATGTTATGTATTTACTTTGATGGTATTTTTGCTTTTTGTATTTTATTTTGCTGTACTTATATAGTATTTTGTTGTAATTTTGGGATTGGCCTCATGTTAGCCTCCCCGAGTCCCCTTTAGGTTCTCTTTGGTGCCCTCAATCGGGGCTGTTGTCATACCGCCTCTTGAGGCTTTTTATTTATTTTATTTTATTTTCTATTTTAATTTTCTGTATTTTACTAGGGTTTCTCTTGATATATATGTAGGTATGTGTGTGCTGCTGGTTTCCCGCCATATTAATATTGATATATTAATATGTTAATATTAATAATGTGTTAATCTATTAATATATTGTTATTTTATAATAATAATAATAGTATGATTATGGTATAATATGTTGTATATGCATTTGGTATTGGTGGTGTTGTACTGTAACATGGTAAAATACTGCCAATGATCATGTGATATTATAACTATTATATCATGATATTATAATTTCTATATTTGTATTACATGCAATATTGTTAATGATATTGCGATAGGTTGTAGTGCAATGTGATGTGTAGTGCTGATATTGTACTATGGCAGTAATGTTGTTTGTTATTTCTTCAGTTTGTTGTAAGCTGCTTCGGCAATATTGTTGTACAAGGGCAAGTCAATAAGTCTGTGACTTTTTTAATTTCCCACCTCTTAACTGAAAGGGCAAAACTGCTCCTGTCAACAGGCATTTGTCAGTTGACTCCTGTCAAAATTTGAACAAGCTGCATCATTTAGTTTGTGTTTGACAGCCATTGATAGCAGACTACCGCGTGATTTGAGGAGAAAATGGAAAAAAGTGAATTTTGTGTGCTCATTAAGCCTTTTTTTTGCGGAAAAAAACCCCCATCACTCAAACCAAAGCTAAGCTTGATAAATACTATGGGGACTCTGCACCATCAATTTAAATGGTTAAAAAGTGGTTTACTGAATATCGTTGTGGCCATACAAGCACGGAAGATGCCGAACGTTCTGGATGCCCAGTTGAGGTCTCTACACCTGAAACAATTGAAAAAATTCACAATATGGTGTTGGCCGATCGGAGATTGAAAGTGTGAGAGATTGTGGAAGCCATGGGCATCTCACATGGCTCAGTGGTTTCCATTTTAAATGACCACTTGGGTATGAGAAAGCTTTCCGCAAGATTGGTGCCACGTTTGCTCACAATTGACCACAAACGCAATCATGTGACAATTTCGCAGGAGTGTTTGGCGTTGTTCAACCGCAATATGGACGAGTTTTTGCGCTGTTTCGTAACCGTGGACGAAACGTGGATCCACCACAACACACCAGAGACCAAACAGCAGTCAAAACAGTGGGTTTCTTGGGGTGAATCGGCGCCAAAGAAGGCCAAGCTGGGTTTGTCAGCCAATAAAGTCATGGCGACCGTTTTTTGGGATGCACGTGGTATAATCCACATTGACTACCTTCAAAAGGGTAAAACAATCAATGGTGAATATTATGCCAACTTATTGGGTCAATTTAATGATATGGAAAAAAATCCCAACCGCATTTGGCCAAGAAAAAAGTAAGCCGCTCCGGCAATATTGTTGTATGTACATTGTAAGCCACTCTGGCAGTTTTGTTGTTTGCTGTCAGCCGCTCTGAGTCCCCTTCGGGGTTGAGAAGGGCGGCATATAAATAAAAATAGTAAATAAACAAAACAAATAAATGGAAGTTTCTCTCTCTCGGCATTACTTCGCGAACGAAGATTCTTTAGGAAGGACTCATCCCACACTTTTTATGTTGATGACTAAAAAGAGAGGCGCCCCCAAAAAGAGATACAAAAAGGACTCCCTGAAACAACATCTCAGGCTCGGCCAGATTGATCACCAACAATGGTCCACCCTGGCCTCACATCGGGAGGCACGGAGATGCACTATCCACAATGCTGTGGCAACTTTCGAGAAGACACGCCGAACGGGTCTCGAAGAGAAAAACGACAACGCAGAAAGAACCGCGACTTGGAAACAACATCACCCAAGGAGACTTTCTGCTGTGCTTTCTGCAACCGAACTTACCTATCTCAGATTGGCCTTTTTAGTCATCAACACGCTTGTAAAAAGCGTGGGACGAGTCCTGCCTAAGAATCTTCGTTCGCGAAGTAATGCCAGAGAGAGATGACTAAAAAAGGCCAATCTGAGATAGGCAAGTCCGGTTGCAAAAAGCACAGCAGCAGAAAGTCTCCTTGGGTAATAAAATAATAATTTAATAAAATAATATATATATTTATAAGGAAGTTTAAAGATTATTATTCTTTTCTGTTTAAGCCAGTGTTTCCCAACCAGTGTGCCGTGGCACACTAGTGTGCCGTGAGTGATTATCAGGTGTGCCGTGGGAAATTGGAACCTCCAATCCCCTTTCTTCCCCCTCCTGCCGAACACTTTTTCTTCTTCACTCAGGCTCCCTTCTTCCCAGCCTTGCTCTGCTCGCTTTGCCTCGCTTTGCTCTGGGGCGAGTCTGTGCAGTAGCGCCAGCACAGGTCATATCTTCCTCCCTCCCCCTCCCTTCCTGAACACACTCATGCTGCCCCCTCGCATCAAAATGGCAGCGGAAGCGGCAGTGTAGAAGAACAAGTAAGTGTTCGGCAGGAGGGGGAAGAAAGGGCGCGAAGGGGAAGGGGGAGGAAGAGGTCTCTGTCGAAAGCTGGCAGGGGCAAACTTGGACCTTCCAGGTGTTTTGGACTCCAACTCCCACCATTCCTAGCAGCCTCAGGCCCTTTCCTTTTCCCCCAGCCACTTAAGCAGGAAAGGGCCTCAGGCTGTTAGGAATGGTGGGAGTTGTAGTCCAAAGCACCCAGAGGGCCGAAGTTTTCCCATGCCTGTTTTAGGGACCTTAAAGTGGTGAGCCTCCTTCCAACATTGTGATTCTGGATAGAAAACAAACAACAACATAACATGACATTGTTTGAGTCCACAGTGCTCTCTGGGTGTAGGTGAACTACAACTTCCAAACTCAAGGTTAATTCCCAAGCAAACCCTTTCAGTACTTTCTGTTGGTAAAATGAGAGTTCAATATGCTAAGTTTGGTTCAATTCCATTGTTGCAAGAGTTCAGGATGCTCTTTGATTGTGTGTTAACTATAACTCCCAGAAACTGTAACTCCCAAATGCCAAGGTCTATTTTCCCCAAACTCCATCTGTGTTCACATTTGGGCATATTGAGTATTCATGCCAAGTTTGGTTCTGATCCAACATTGTTTGAGTCCACAGTGCTCTCTGGATATAGGTGAACTACAACTCCAAAATTTGTCAAGGTCAATACCCACCAAACTCTTATAGTATTTTCTCTTGGTTATGGAAGTTCTGTGTGGGAAGTTTGTGTCTTTCTGCCATTCCTGCCAGGATATCTATGTTGTGTTCATTGAAACAGGTCCAGGTTTCACACTGAGTGTATAAATACATTTAAAAACATATTAACTATATGTATTACTGTGTTAGAGTGTCATTTTGTGTCATTTTGGTTGGTGGTGTGCCCCAGGATTTTGTAAATGTAAAAAATGTGCCGCAGCTCAAATAAGGTTGAGAAACACTGGCTTAAGCTACTAGGAGTGGTGAGAGTGGTTGTACTAAACACCTGGAGAGGGAGAGAGAGAGAGAGAGAGAGAGAGAGAGAGAGAGAGAGAGAGAGGGCGGAAGTTTGCCTCTCCTCTCCCTCCCTGCAGCAAAGGACAGCTCCTAAGTGAGAGTGAGCTACGGCAGCGCAAAGGGGCCAAGCCGCGTTCGTTGAGGGAAGGCGCTTTACCTGCCAGGCGTCCCCTCTCTGGCCGCGCCAAGGCCAGCAGCCTCTGGGCATCCGAGGAGGCGCCGCCGCCGCCCTGAGGAGAAGGCTGAGGAGGAGGAGGAGGCCGGGCCTCGGGGGGATCCTCCGCCTTCCTCGGCGGGGCTGCCCAGGAGGAGGACGAGAGGCGGCGAGAGGCGGCAGGCGAGGCGAGCGCGGCCCATCCTCCGCAGAAGGGCGCCCGAGGCCGGCGCCGCCTCAGGAGCAGCAGCAGCGAAGGGAGGCGCGGGGCCAGGCCCGCCATAGAGAGCGGAGGAGGCGCGGAGGAGGAGGAGGAAGAGACGGTGGTGGTGGCGGCGGCGCCTCACGGGCTCCAAGGCGGCCGCCCCATGAAGAGGAGGAGGAGAGGCCCCGGCCGGCCCCGCCTGCCGCCCGCTGATAAGGCCCGCTGCCTCCCGCCTTCTTCCTGCCCATCGCTCTCGAGACAGAGAGGGAGGGAGGGAGCCCCGCAGCGCCCCCTGCCGGCTCCCAGCGTCACTGCTGATGAGGAAGGAAGGAAGGAAGGAAGGAAGGAAGGAAGGAAGGCAGGAAGGCAGGAAGGCAGGAAGGCAGGAAGGCAGGGAAGGAAGGAAGGAAGGAAGGAAGGCAGGGAAGGAAGGAAGGAAGGCAGGGAAGGAAGGAAGGAAGGAGGGAAGGAAGGAAGGAAGGCAGGGGAAGGAAGGAAGGAAGGAAGGGAAGGAAGGAAGGAAGGAAGGAAGGAAGGAAGGAAGGAAGGGAAGGGAAGGAAGGAAGGAAGCAAGGAAGGAAGGAAGGGAAGGAAGGGAAGGAAGGGAAGGAAAGGAAGGAAGGAAAGGAAGGAAGGGAAGGAAAGGAAGGAAGGAAGCAAGGAAGGGAAGGAAAGGAAGGAAGGGAAGGAAGGGAGGGAGGGAGGCCAGCCAGGACTTGGGAAAGGCTAAAGCAGTGTTTTTCCACCTTTTTTGAGCCACGGCACACTTTTTACATTTGCAAAATCCTGGGGCACACCACCAACCAAAATGACACAAAATGACACTCTAACACAGTAATACATATATTTACTATGTTTTTAAATGTATTTATACATTCAGTAAGAACATAAGAACATAAGAAGAGCCATGCTGAATCGAGCCTCAGCCCATCTAGTCCAGCATTCTGTATCACACAGTGGCCCACCAGTTGTACACGGGGATCTCGAGCAGAAGGGAGGGCAAAACCCTGACCTGCTCCCGACCCCCCCACAACTAGTACCCAGGGAAATCCTGCCTACCTCAACCAACTCCGAGGTGGCACTTGAATGTCCTTTTCAGTAACTACCGATACACTTGGTATCCATGAATCTGTCTAATCCTGCCTTGAAGCTGTCCAGGCTGACAGCTGTCACAACCTCTTCTGGAAGTGAGTTCCATAACCCAATGACCCTCTGGGTGAAGAAATATTTCCCTTTATTAGTCCTAATTTTCCTACCTTGGAGCTTCAGGGAGTGCCCTCTAGTCCTAGTGTTTTGTGACAAAGAAAATATTTTTTCTTTATTCACCTTTTCTATCCCATGCATGATTTTATACACTTCGATCAAGTCACCTCTTAAACGCCGTCTTTCAAGGCTGAAAAGACCAAGGCGTTACAACCTGATTTCATAAGGGAGCCGCTCCATCCCTTGGATCATTCTTGTTGCCCTTTTCTGTACCTTTTCCAGTTCCGTTATATCCTTCTTAAGGTGCGGAGACCAGAATTGTACACAGTACTCCAAATGTGGCCTTACCATAGATTTGTAGAGAGGTAATACAACATTTGCTGACCTATTTTCGATTCCCTTTCTGATCATGCCTAGCATAGAATTTGCTTTTTTCACTGCTGCTGCTGCGCACTGGGTTGACATCTTCATTGAGCTGTCCACCAAAACCCCAAGATCCCTTTCCTGGTTTGTCTCGGAAAGCTTTGACCCCATCAATTTGTAGGTGTAGTTGGGGTTCTTTGCCCCGATGTGCATGACTTCAGTGTGAAACCTGGGCCTGTTTTGATGAACACAACATAAATATCCTGGCAGGAATGGCAGAAAGACACACATGAAGGTCTTGCTCAACCGCTGTCAGTCATGGGAAAACTTTGGCCTTCTGGGTGCTTTGGACTTCAACTCCCACCATTCCTAACAGCCTGAGGCCCTTTCCTGCTTAAGTGGCTGAGGGGGGAAAAGGAAAAGGGCCTGAGGTTGCTAGGAATGGTGGGAGTTGGAGTCCAAAATACCTAGAATGTCCAAGTTTGCCCATGCCAGCTTTCGATTCCATCCCCACATCTATCTTCAGCCTCTGGCGGTTTGAATATATGTGATTATCTACGTGATTTTCTACCTTGTCGCTATGATTATGGTGCTGCTTCTTTAAATTGTCCGCAAACTGACTGTGTTATTGTGCGGATCCAGGAACTGACATTGGATAACATCGTGAGGATACACTTTGTTTTTTGCACTCACTTCCGTGATTTCATCAAATATCGTGAGTTTTCTGTAGAGGAGCACTCTGTGAACTTTCTACTTCCTGGTTTGCAACTCCTCCGCTCTCTGTGGCGACCACGTCAAACTACCTTTGATTTTCTCCAGCAGGATTGGGTACTTTGAATGTGTTTTTTGTGTATGATTATGTATGATTAATTGTGCATTTTGTACTGTGACGTAGCGGTGCTCCTTTAATAAGTAAGGATATTGGAGGTTCCAATTTCCCACGGCACACCTGATGATCACTCACGGCACACTAGTGTGCCCCGGCACACTGGTTGAGAAACACTGGGCTAAAGAATGCTCCAACTTTCGTACAGTGGGTGGCACTTAGTTCACATGCCAGTAAGGCAATGCTTATACATACATACATACATACATACATACATACATACATACTAGGGTTGCCACTTTTTGATATAAGAAATAAGGAACATTTACGGGATTTTTCCACAAAAATAAGGGACACTTCATTAAAAACTTGAAACTCAAATGTTTGGTATTAATAATTTTATTAAGAGAATAAGAGTATTGAAACTCACAAAAGAAACTGTCTTACACCCTCTTAACAGTACATGGTATGTTTCTGCATGTTTTGTTATGCAGAAAAAACATTATTAGAACTACCTTATTTTCTCCATCTGTATTTAGTACTTGACTTTGCTGACTTTAAAAGTGCACTGTCTAAACATTAAAATAAAATAAATTTTATAAAACAGCACATCTTCATTATTATTATGTCAATAGTTAATGGTATAGTATAGTATGGGATACACAGCATTGTATAGCATTGGGATACACAGCTAGGTCTATTTTAAGAGTAACTCTCAAGCAACCAGAAACTATCTTTATCCAACATGATCTAACATTCCCCTTGGGTTACGGTTAATTGGGTCTACTGTACTTTGAAAAAGTCCGGTATCACCTCTTCCTTCCAACGGGGATGCAGGCAGGCACACACTCGCAAGCGCGTGACTGTCAGCCTGCCCTGCAAGTTGGAATCCCCGGGCAAGCATTGCCGTGGAAACTGCATCGCGCGCCTTCCTCTCGTCAACCCCACCCAGTCCTTTCCTGTTAGTCAATAATAAGGGGCAGGGCCTGAAAAAACGGGACATAAATTTTAGGGCCAAAATAAGGGATGTCCCTTGGAATAAGGGACATATGTCAACCCTAATACATACATACATACATACATACATACATATGCTATTGTACTGATGGTAGACTCTAAACCAGGGGTGGGCAATTATTTTTTTCCACACGAGAGCCAAAAAATATTATGGAGGGCCGCAACTAAAGGCTGAACTACAGTCTAATCTACATTATTTATTTATTTATTTACTATATATTACACATCATTAATATTAATATATCAAGAAATATTCATATATTATTAGTATTAATATCACAATTATTATAGTATTTATATTGACATTATAATATATTGAAATTATAATACAGTATAACATTATATTATTTATTATATTATAATATTATTATAATAAAATTATTATAAAATAGTAAAACCGCTAAAATAAAATGAAATTCAGGAAGACAAGGTGTGAACCAAGGTAGAGGCTGACATCCTCTAGAGAGGAAGGATCCCAAGATGGAATGGAGTGCCTGCCATCCCGGCTTTGGAGGGCTCGAAACATATAAATGTAATGTTCATTTGTGAGATTAACGTAACTCAAAACCCACTGGACAAATTGTTACCACAAGACACCTACTAGCACCCAAGGAGTGACCATCACTCAAAAAATTGATTTTGTCATTTGGGAGTTGTAGTTGCTGGGACTTATAGTTCACGTGCAATCAAAGAGCATTCTCAACTCCACCAATGATGGAACGAAACCAAACGTGGCACACAGGACTCCATGATCAATAGAAAACACTAGATGGGTTTGGTGGGCATTGCCCTTGAGTTTGGGAGTTGTAGTTCACCAGAGAGCACTATGGACTCAAACAATGTTGGGCTCAGTGGCTCTGGAATACCTTCCCTTGAGAGGTTAGCCCCCACTCTACAAGCCCTTTGGGCCAGTTTAAAAACATGGCTTTTACGACAGGCCTTGGACCCTATGTAATTTATGGTCAGATTTGAGGACTTAGTGATGGCCACACTCTGGCACTTTAGTTTGTTAACGGTAAACAGCCAGTCTTATTCGTAGGTTTTACTGCATTTTATGAATTTTATTATTTTATTAGATGGCATTTCAGAGGCAACTACGACTGGACTTAATGTCAGCGGACAACCTTTACCTTTATACATGTGTTAGTTGTCTATAGACTTAAGTGTTTTTGTATAAGTTTATGTATTCTGTGTTACATACAGCACCTTGAAGTGCTTCTGTGAGCCACCCCAAGTCTCTCTGGGGAGATGGTTGCAGGGTAGAAATAGAGTTTTAAAATAATATTATATAATATTATTATAAAGTTACAAATTAGTTAATAACCTTCAAGAATTATCCACCTGGGTACTGTTAAGCAAAAGTTGCAAAGCAACCCCTGGTTCTTGAAGGGATTATTGCTCATCTTGGAAAGAAGAATGCAAATTTCACTTTAAAACCTCAAATAAAGAAGCGTAGCGTTGGATGATCTTTTGTTGCAGTGCTTTGACATAAGCCTGCCCCTTTCACCCCTGAAATTCCTTTGGACATGGAGTGAATGTGACCCCTTTATTTGCTGTCAGCACAGAAATGGGGGAGAGGGAAAGTAGCCAGCTTATTGGAGAAGCAGGTTGTCTTTAGAAATCAAGAGCTGCTTATTCAGTGTATGGTTCTAAGGCATTGACTCATTTTGTTAATAGAAAAGTGTTATGAAGAATTATCCTTTTGAATGACATTCCTCCTTAGTTCTAGGACTGCTCAGGCAAGTAATAAGATCTGAAGCAATGTTCAAGCCCTGTGTTCAGTTTATATTTTTCCTTGAAAAAGACAGGAAATAAGGATTGTAATTGGGCAACGACAAGGAGCAATTTCTATGTTACACAGGGAAGAAAGTGAACAGGAAGAAAATTAGCTCATTGGGAATGTGCTCGAAGAGAGTTCTTACAGATACCATCAACAGACCAAATGACAAGTAGTTTCAAGAAGAAATCAAACCCGAACTTTTATTTGAAGTCGAAATGACAAAACTGAAGCTATTGTACTTCAGACACATTATGAGATGACATGACTCACAGGAAATATAATACTGGCTAAAGTGGAAGGCAGTAGGAAAAGATCACATTAGAGGTGGATAGACTTGACAAAGGAAACCATGACCCTGGAAAGCCTTCTTCATCACATCTGGAGCGGAATTAACTCCTCTTTTTCTAATTTGATATGTTGCTATATATTATAATTTCCCTTTTCATTCCTCTACATTGTCATATATTTCCATTGAAATAAATAGTAAGGCACTGTGGAAGAACCCATTACACTAAATTATCTTGAAAAAAATGTACTTTCTACAGCATGAAATAGCATATTATGCATTTTACACATTCAAGTGCTTAAGTCAATATACTGTTATTATCAGTTTCACAATCTAGCAGACACTACCAACTAGAATAGCGGACCATTAATGGAACGGATTCTAGCCAACAATCTAGGAATCAGTGAGGTATCTTTGGATAATGTGGCACTTTTCAAGCCATGTTGCTTATTTATTTATTGTTCATTTTTATATACCGCTCCTTCCAGCAGGCTCGGGGCGGTTTACATAAAATCAATTAATAAAACATCATTTCAATTTAATAACAATATAAAACAGAGCATAAAAACAAGAACGATCTACATAGAACATTTTGTTATTGTGCTATTGTCCATGGGGATATAATTCAGATGTTTAGAAGGTGATGGTGATAAATGATGCCATTCATTTATATTCTACCTTTCCCCCAAGGCAATAGTAGGTATAAAATTTATTTAAGAACAAGAACAATCCACACACAAAGTTAATTGCATAAACAGTTGTTAACTGCTTGTACTTCCAACTATTGATCATATTTTTTATAAAGTCAAGAAGTTTCTAATTGATAGGATGGGCATTTCCATTTTCAGACCTTCTAAATTTCTGGGTTTATAGAGTTTATGTGAATATATAGTGCTCTGCTCCAGAGTTTTTCAATTCCAAAGGGAACAGCAGACAAGCTTCTTTGTTATGTAAATCAGCTTGCCTGCTCATGCCAACAATTAGTTCATTTTTGTTAATTTTATTTACAGGTTGCCTTATGCTATCTCAAAATATTTGGAAAATGTTACTCTAGGGCTTTATTTAGGCTCATTTGAGGGATACGTATGCCATATAATCTTACATATGCAGCCAGGAAATCAGAAGACGTTTACTTGGGAGGAGAGCAATGACGAATCTTGATAAAATAGTGAAGAGTAGAGACATCACACTGGCAATGAAGATCTGCATAGTTAAAGCAATGGTATTCCCTTTAGTAACCTATGGATACCAGAGCTGGACCATAAGGAAGGTTGAGCGAAGGAAGATACACTTTTGAACTGTGGTATTGAAGGAAAATTCTGAGAGTGACTTGGGCCGCAAGAAGAGCCAACCAGTCCACCCTCCAGGAAATAAAGCCCAACTGCTCACTGGAGGGAAGGTATTAGAGGCAAATGGGAAGCACTTTGGCCACATAATGAGAAGACAGGAAAGCTTGGAGATGATAATGATGCTGGGAAAAATGGAAGGAAAAAGGAAGAGGGGCCACCAAAGGCAAGATGGATTAATGTTGTCCTTGAAGTGACTGGCTTGACCTGGAAGGAGTAGGGGGTGGCCACAGCCAACAAGGAGCTCTGGCGTGGGCTGTTCCACGAGGTCACAAAGAGTCGGAAGCGACTGAACAAATAAGCAACAACAAATTATGGTATTTCAGGATGCAAAAGAAAAAAGAAAATTAAAAAAGAAAGGAAGATTACAGAGTTAACTCAGATTAAGACTGATAGGGGAAAAAAGTATAGTCAAGAAACAATCAACCAGATAAAGAGAAACAGGATTACAGTAGTGGCAGCAGTACACTACTTTGATCATTTTGTAATTACAGCTGCATACTTTCTTAAGGGATGGGTTTAATTTGGAATATAGCATACATAACAAATGTAATTCTTACCTTTGTGCATATGAATGATCATCTATGTGCTACATCAGCCCATGGACACAAATAGCTTGTTTTCGGGCAGTTTGTTCCAGATAGGCAATCACAGTGAAGAATCATGATGCCACTGTATGACCAACTTGCCCTTTTAAAAATGTTTTTTGGCAAAATAAATATAATTTTTAAAAGTTTTACACTTAGGATGCTATTAATTGACAAGTAAGTAGACAGCTATTGTGCTTGGGTTCTATCCAAAATATTTTGTGCTTAGGTTCTATCCAAAATATCTACATTTTTTAAAATCCTGATGGTAGACATTGATAGAGCTTATTTATGCATTTAATGACAGGGGAATCTTGTACAGTACAGTTTTAGATCTTGGCTCAGGACAAACAATGTGACATCTAAAATAAAGGCAGCCATTTCACATAGTTCAAAGAAACCCAACAGCTGTTAATGGGACAGAATTGTGCCAAAAATGTTGAATACATTTGTATAAAAAGTCTTGCCAACACATTAAAAATATGGTTTGACCTTGAGTAATTTCGAAGTTCTGTGTGCTGGCATTACTGTATTTACTCAATTCTAATGCACCATTAAATCTAATGCACACGCCAATTTTCAGAACCCTGAAACCAAGGAAAAGTATTTGCTTGTGAATGTAATGAGCAGCGGCAAAAAGTGTACTTTGTATTTACCAAAAAAGGTGTGCAGCACTATTGCTGCCTGCTTAGAATTCCTTTAAAAACACAAGAGTTTGAACTCCAAAGCTTCCAGCAGTAGAAAAGAAAATTTGGGTGTGCATTTATGCTGTAGAATAAATCCACCTTAACTTCCCTGTCTCAATGGTATAAAATCATGTAGTTTGACAATGTCTTGAGCCTCTGTGACAAAGAATGCTGATGCCTCACCTAACAATAAATTCCAGGATTGCATAGTATTGAGCCGTGGCAAATACATTTGAGGTTATGTCGCTCAAATAGGAGCTCCAGACGCTCCTGAAGCAGCTTTTCCTTTGGCTCAGCACTAAGATTACCACATTATACTAATCTAATGCACATTGTAATTTTGGTGAGCTAATTTAGCCAAAAAAGGTGAGCATTAGATTTGAATAAATATGGCATTTTGCAAAAGTTTGGTCAATTCTGATTATTAGATACAAATCTGAAGAACTTTCAAATATAGCTGATAAGTACCAAATATAATATTTGTGATTGTTAAATCCTTATAGAAACATGACACTGATTGGTTTTTGTTTATAAAACATTTATATCATCAGAAGAAATGAGTCCTTAGATCTGGATAAAGCCTGGATAAAAATAAAGTAAATAAAACAAATAATGTCCCGATAAAGCAGTGTTTCTCAACCTTCCTAATGCCTCGGCCCCTTAATACAGTTCCCCATGTTGTGGTGACCCCCAAACATAAAATTATTTTTGTTGTACTTCATAACTGTAATTTTGCTATGGTTGTGGCTCTCTACTATTTGAAAAATTGAAAACAACCTGTGTTCTTTGAAGCCAAGAATTTCTCATTCACAATGCCTGATATTTTACAGAGGGGCATTTATGGAAATTTATGGATAGTAGAGAGCCACAAATCCAGCACCCAGAACAGAAATATTAAAAAACAATGGGAGAACACTTAATTCTCCTAGGACACATTCAGAAGCCATCCTGGAACAAAACTGCATTAAAAGACAGAATGTAAAGGGAAATAGCTAAGTAAGAATTCATCTAGAGGTTGAATTATCTTCTGTGGCCCAAGTAGGGACAAAGGCTTTTTGACCTTCTGCACTTTATTCCACCAAGATTGCAAACTAGCATTGTAGGAGGAACATCACCCTACTGCACATCATGGACAACCCAATGCCGGTCGGCCACCACCCTGTGATAAACCTGTCCCCTGCTACTGACTGTCAATAATCCCAAACAGTCCTGTCACTTACCTCATACAATGAGCCCAGCCTTTTTCCGTGCTGGCATTCAAGTGACATTGCAGCAGAACCGTCCTCGCCAGTTCTCTCTCACACTAATTCATCAGTTAAAATGTGAAAAATTTCAAACCTAATCTTCACTAAACCTAAGCCCCCATTCTCCAAGCCTTCCATACAGAATTGGACACATGACTTTTTAAACACGCCTTTGACCATGTTTCAACATCCTTAATGAACGTATTTGAGAACCATAGATTACTTCACCTTGCACTTTATGAGACTGATTGCAGTTGTTTTATATCTGCAGCCACTGTTGCATTCTATTGATTTTAACCAGTGGGGTTTATGATATTGTATTTATTTGCGGTATTTGTATACCGCCCTTCTCAACCCCGAAGGGGACTCAGGGTGGTTCAGTGTTGGCAACAATTCCATGCCATTGATAAAAAGTATAAAACATCAATATAGTTGTTATTGCTTTTGTGTTATTGTTTGTGCACTTACTGTATTTTGTGCATATGCACCTTTGAGTGCTTTGTAAGCCGCCCTGAGTCCTTCGGAGTATAAATAATGTATTATTATTATTACTATTATTATTATATTCACTAAAATTGCAAAGTTGCTTTCACAAAACTGAAGAATAGAACTGGGGGATACTCACTGAGAGTATAGTCATGGGATCACGGATTGGCATTGTTGCAGTTGAACAACAAATGAAGATATTTAATGGTGAGTCACCATCCTGGCTAATTACTACAATCCCTGACTGCCTGAATGCTATGGGATAACAGCTTTGTGTGATAAAGACTTACGTCTGTTAATTAACACATCTATGCAGGGATGTACCAGACACTATTTAGGCAACTTTCACTGCTTGCAAGTTTTTTCCAGTTTCTTTTTCACTAACCCAACTCATTACAATCCCTCACTCCCTGCTGTTAAATTCTATATCTTATACTTGTATAGGAAAAGACTTTTCATCGCCATACATACATCAAATCTTATTTTTGCCTGCATGTCCTTTCTACTCTATTAGGGCCATATTAAGATAATCATTTATTGTCCTCACACCCAAATGTGTATAAGTATCTGCCAAATGAGACAATGCTCTATGTATATACTAAAATGGGCTATGGTCCTGAAAGCTTATAACAACAAATACAACTTATTTGTCTTTAAGGTGTTGATTAGACCCTTTATTAACTACCCCACTTTTAATTAAATGTCTAAGGTTTCTTTCACTAAACTAGCTGTACTATATTTCAACTGTTTGCAATGTTTGATTTGAAAGGAACATGCAGAAAATGCAAATCTATACTCTATCTTGGCAGAAGTGCTGGACAAGCCAGTTGATGTTTTCCAGAGATTATCTGACAGTCTTTATGAGCTAAGGAAAGCGAGCGAAATAGGTATCTTTAACATAATAATTAGGAAGTGTACCAGTTATGCTTTTGTCTTGATGGAGGGCACTAAATCACATGATTTATCACCTGCAATATCTTCTTGTGAGGGGAGGGGGATTACATTTACATGATGTCCGCATGGGCAATGGCTAGGAATCATGGGAGGTACAAACTAGCAACCTCCAGAAGACCAATGGACACAAAAACATCTGCAGAAGACGTCCCCAATATTCAAAAGCAATACACAGAAACAATAAGTGAGACAAAAGTAGTTTCTTCTGCTTAAAGAAACTGAAAACCTCCTTGGTTTGACAAAGAGACACCAAACTTCTCTTTAAACTAAATGCTTTAATAGAAAAAATTACAAAACCTCTTTCCTCAAAGCAGAAATATTCAATCTTCTCTTAGAATGAAGTAATTAAAGTTGCTTTCCCCACCTTTCCCTGCCTCCCTCCCCCATTTTTGCATGCTCTCACTTTTGTATAAAAACTTCATGAAATCTATATTTCCATATTTAGTGGAAAACACCTGAAATTGGCAAATTGTGTCTTCTTACAATTAATAATTTACTAATACAATTCTCCATATACCTTTGTCCATATTTATCTTCAGAAAATATTTTTGGCGAGAAGAAATTAATCTTTTCCTATTTTAAGTTGAAACATGCTATGTTACAAACTCGGGCATGTTTTGTGGGTTATTTTCATGAGGCAAGGTACCTCCAACCAATCATTAGTATTTTGTATCACCATCACAGTGCAACTAGATTTAGGAGTAGAGGGAGTCCAAACTTCTGACCTATTAACAGTTACATGCATTATAACTGTATTAAGAAATGACATCTTAATTGTATCTTCTTACAGTCACTCCAATTCTATCTCCTTATAGAGATGGCCATTGTCACATGTGTTCATTAAAAAAATACCATGGCTTTGATTCAATCTTTGTCCTTACCCATGAAAGGGCAGGTGATTTTTAGTAATTTTCCTTTTGTGGAAGCATGTTGCACCCTCTGAAAATCTACTCTTGAGGATTTCTAGAACATTATAGGAAGTGGTTGGAATTTGCCAATGTACTTACTCTTCATCCCCTTCACCAACCGAATTACTTTCTAGATCAAAAGCCTTCTGTGGATGAAAACCACCCTTCTGTTAACAAAGGATGAAATATGGAACCAACTTCAAGCCTTTTATATAAAGCTGGAAACCTGTCTCAGCTATTATAAACATTATTGTAATGCTAATTATATTTGGGAGCATCTGTAGAACACAATATGCTTTTTTCTTTCCAAATTGGCAATGATTCAGGTCTTAGCAGAGACGTTTTAGAAGAGAAAGTGTCAATTTAACCAAATAGTTGATATAGCCAGACCCAGAAACCACTGGTAAAACTATATAGGATGTGCCCATTAAAGATATTTAAGTGCAAATGCCCACCTGTGGATTTTAATTATTTCCGTCAGGTTTTGGGTTATCCTTTTAACAAAATATTCTGGGTTGCTGGCTTTCACCCATTGCTTCCTGCCCCTGCGCTACTAATATACAACCACAATGATGTTTTCTGTTGCTCTGTCTTCTCTATCCTTTTGCGACAATACAAGACATCTTCAAGTACAGTATTTCCATCATTCTGGACATTTCCGCCAAGTGTGACAAAAAAATTCACAGTCAATTATATATAATCTCAGTTTATAATAGACTCTGGCTTTCAAAACCCCATCACAACCCACCCCATTCTTTTTTTAATTAATGTTCCTGATTCTCTTGTGCAATTCCAGTCACTAAAAGAAGGTTACAGGCCATGAACTGTACACTGAGTACATTATTTATCTGTCCAGTATATACACCAACTAGTTCACTGGAAGAGCCATCTGCAGGAGCATTGCAGTAAGTGTTTCGGATGTCCCACACCCGAACAGAGTTGTCCATTGACGCAGAAGCAATTAAGCTACTGTCCGGACTAAAAGTAAGGCTGGTGATATTGTCTGTGTGCCCTCGCAGTTCTTTGTAAAGCATGCCAGATGCCAAGTCCCACAACTTTAACCGCTGGTCTTCACCTGCTGAAGCCAAATACTTACCATTTGGAGAAAACGCAAGCGACAGCACTGGGCCCCGGTGGCCTGTAAACAAACGCACTGTGTTTCCTTGCTGTGTGCTCCAGAGCCTGACTGTTTTATCTGCCGATCCTGTTGCTAAGTAATTAGAATTGGGATGAAACTTAATGCAGTCCACATCTGCCAAATGGCCTGCGTATATGCGCAGGGGATACGTCCGATCAAATGACCAAAGCCTTGCTGTGCGGTCATGGGAACCGCTGGCAAAATACAAGCTACAAGGACTGATGTCCAGATCCCATACAGGGTAGGCATGCCCTTGGTACAACACGGTGTTGGTAAAACTGCCCAGGTCCCAGTATCTGATGGAGGCGTCCTCTGAACATGACAACATTCCCGAACTGTCTGAAAGAAATCTTGTGCTATACACTGGTCCACAGTGTCCTCGAAGTATCTTCATTTCTGTACCCACATTGTCATCTTCTTCATCCTGCAAAGAAGAACACAGGTGAGAATTTTCCCCTCTATTCTATTCAGACAATGCATATGTGAAAATGGAGATACACTTAGTCAGGGTGTCATTTGACCAAGCTGTGTAAAAACAGCATGACTACTACTAGATTGCCTGTGCACAGCTAGTTCATAGTATCCTCGTAGGTATATAGGGGAGGGGGAGTAGCTGACGCCTCTTTTTCAAAAACTATAAAGGAATTTTTTTTAAAAAACGAAACAGGATAAAACATGCTAACACTCTGAATAAAAAACCACATATAAATCTACAAATACCATAATTTAAGCTATAGTATAGAAAAATGCCATGTTTCACTTATTCTAAGTCACACTTCCCCCCTTAGAATCAAAGCTTTAAAAAGGTGCATCTTAAAATCTAAAATACCTTTTCTCCCAAACAGGGGCTCCAAAATCAGGTTGCATCTTAGAATCAATGCTGTCTTACAATCAATGAAATATGGTATTAGCAAGCTTGTGCAAGTTTAAAATGCTACAAATAGGAGTCAAGTATTCATACATTTATAAGCAGTATTTGATTCAAGAGAGACAGCATGGTGTAGTGATTTAGTGTTGGGCTACAACTCAGGAAGACCGAGGTTTGAATCCCTGCTTCACCATGGAAACCAGAGCCTGCCCCCCCCCCCGGTCGGAGGTTTGAATCCAGTGAGAGAGTGGATGAGCTCTCTCTGTCAGCTCCAGCTCCCCATGCGGGGACATGAGAGAAGCCTCCTACAAGGATGATAAAACATCAAAAACATCCAGGCATCCCTTGCAGATAGCCAATTCTCTCACACCAGAAGCGACTTGCAGTTTCTCAGGTCGCTCCTGACATGAACCCCCGAAAATACAAACACACACACACACACACCCCATGGAAACCCACTTGATGACTTTGGGAAATTCACACTCTCTCCGCCTTAGATTAATGCAATGGCAGCCCCTTCTGAATTAATCATGCCAAGAACTCCCTGTGATAAGTTTGCCATAGGGTCACCAAAAATTAGAAATGACACACAAGAACAAAAGTAACAACACTGGATCCAAACATTTTTCATGTTTTGTCCTTTATACTATCTGCATCTTCTTTGTAGCTCATGGAGAAGAGAAACAGTTTCCCTGAGAAAGATCAACTATTTGTAATAAAATTTTTATAAACCCCTGCAATTTTACTAGACAAGTCAAACCTTCATTCTTTAATTTTTCTATTTATTGTCCCTGTGACTGCGATACCTTGCTGGTACCCATTTAAAACTCATCTGCCAGGAAAAATGGCAGTAAAATTATATTTATATTAGCAAAAGACCTAATTGCCCTGTAGATTCAAGATGAAATGTTATGGTATAAAACTGTTACTTTTTTCTGTGGTACGTTATGATCTTTTCAGGGGATGTGTAGCGGTGAAAACAACACCTAACTTTGTAAAGCAGCTGGAGGGCAAAAGGAAAACTTTGCTTTTCATCCCACTGCTTCATATCTATGTATATTAAAAAAATAAACCTGTTTGTTATAACTACCATGGCTCGGATTCTTTTATTGGCTTCAGAACTGCTGGGTTCAAATTACACATTATTTTAATACTTTTGGAAAGTGGCATGCTTTCTCCGGTGCCTCAATTCTATCCACAACAATCTCCTTGGCTTAGCTCAGCTGGTGGATAAATGGCCATAAAATTATATTTAAATTAGCAATAGGTTTGAGTTTGGTTGTCATTGTAGACTGAAACTGAAATGTTAGCGTTTCAATACCCTATTTAAAAAATACTGTGAATTGAAAGGGAAGGAAACATTCTGCAGTTACCTTTTAATTTAATGAACTAAATAATGAACAAATAAATAAATTCAGAGCAAATAAATCTTCAAGGTGAACACTCCCACGAGTACCTCAAGTAATTTGTTTCAACTAGTAGGCAAGCAGTACCAAAATACCCTAAAAGCAACAGCTCTTATCTTGGGAACTTAGCAGGGTCAACCCTGGTTAGTACTTGGATAGGAGATTGCCAATAAACACCAGATGCTGCAGGCTATATTTCCGAGGAAGGAACTGGCAAAACTACCTTTGAAGATTATTTGCCAAAGTAGACTCTATACAATTCATGGAGTCACCGTAACTTGGAAGGTGGCCTGAGGTCACATATATACAGTAGCCAAGAAAGATTAAGATATATGTCCAGCTAAGTTCCAGGTCCACCATTCATACGGGTATCTACTCATCTTGAGTACTTCTATTCCTGTTTCCCACCCATTATCATTAAAGCTGAACTCTTTACATCAATATCACATCCACAGGTTTTTGCTTTTCTATTACTATTCACATGCACAATCTGCCTATTTATTTATGGCAGATCACTCCATACACCTGAGGAAGTAGATCTAGCACACCAAAGCTTATGCTACATTCTCTCACTTCATCTCAAAGGTACTGCAAAATCCCTTTGCGTACTGATCTAGACAAAAGTGGCCATGGCTTTGAACTTCAGGTATATAAGCAGAAGAACATGGACTAAATGAGTCATACTCCTCACCTAGAGCAAATCTGTTTACATCAACAGTTTCTGTGTCAGATCCACGTCTGGAGACACTCAAATGTTATGACAGAGGCCTTTTTCACAGTACGCTATAATAGTGCTATGATTCCACTTTAACTGTGATAGCTGCATCCAGTGGAATCCTGGGGTTTATAGTTTAGTGAACTGTAAATCCCAGGATTCCATGTCTCTGCAAGTGGAATTGTATTACTCTAATTGCATGCTATGAAAAGGCACAGAGTCAACAACGAGAGTTAGAGCAGACATCAGAATCATACAACTCTTGAGATCAATGTTTCTTAAACTTGAGTCCTCCTGATGCTTCAAGTCCCAGAGTCTCCTGCCACTATTGCCAATGACCAGGAAATCTGGGAGAATCAGAGTTTAGAACATAAGAAGAGCCATGCTGAATCGGGCCTCAGCCCATCTAGTCCAGCATTCTGTGTCACACAGTGGCCCACTAGTTGTACACAGGGATCTCTAGCAGAAAGGAGGGCAAAACCCTCACCTGCTCCCGACCCCCACAACCAGTACCCGGGGAAAATCCTGCCTGCCTCCATCAACACAGAGGTGGCACTTGGATGTCCATTTCAGTAACTACTGATTCCCTTGGTATCCATGAATCTGTCTAATCCTGTCTTGAAGCTGTCCAGGCTGACAGCTGTCACAACCTCCTCTGGAAGTGAGTTCCATAACCCAATGACCCTCTGGGTGAAGAAATATTTCCCTTTATTAGGCCTAACTTTCCTACCTTGGAGCTTCAGGGAGTGCCCCCTAGTCCTAGTGTTGGGTGACAGAGAAAATATTTTTTCTTTATTCACCTTTTCTATCCCATGCATGATTTTATACACTTCGATCAAGTCACCTCTTAAACGCCGTCTTTCAAGGCTGAAAAGACCAAGGCGTTGCAACCTGATTTCATAAGGCAGCTGCTCCATCCCTTGGATCATTTTTGTTGCCCTTCTTTGTACCTTTTCCAGTTCCGTTATATCCTTCTTAAGGTGCGGTGACCGGAATTGTACACAGTACTCAGATGTGGCCTCACCATAGATTTGTAGAGAGGCAATACAACATTTGCCGACCTATTTTCGATTCCCTTCCTGATCATGCCAAGCATAGAATTTGCTTTTTCACTGCTGCAGCGCACTGGGTTGACATCTTCATTGAGCTGTCCACCAAAACCCCAAGATCCCTTTCCTGGTTTGTCTCAGAAAGCTTTGATCCCATCAGTTGATAAGTGTATTTGGGGTTCTTGCCCCGATGTGCATGACTTTACACTTGTTTAGGTTAAAATGCATTTGCCACTTTGTTGCCCATTCACTCAATTTCGAGAGATCTTTCTGGAGCTCTTTACAGTCAGTTTCATTTTTAACTACCCTGAACAGTTTAGTGTCATCTGCAAACTTTGCTACCTCACAATTTACTTCTACATCCAGATCATTTATGAATAAATTAAAAGTAACGGTCCTAAAACTGAACCTTGGGGTACGCCACTTCTCACCTCTTTCCATCCAGAGAAGTGTCCATTTATTACCACCCTTTGTTTCCTACAGTTTAGCCAGGTTCCAATCCAGGACAATACCTGTCCCCCGATTCCATGGCTGAAGAGCTTATTTAGGAGCCTTTGGTGAGGGACTTTGTCAAAAGCCTTTTGAAAGTCAAGGTAAACAATATCGACTGGGTCCCCTTTATCTATGTGTTTATTTACACCCTCAAAGAATTCTATCAAGTTAGTAAGACATGATTTGCCTTTGCAGAAACCATGTTGATTTTCCTTCAGCAATGCCTGTTCTTCTATGTGCTTAGTAATTTTTTCTTTAATAATGGTTTCCATCACTTTGCCTGGAACTGAGGTTAGACTAACTGGCCTATAATTTCCTGGATCACCCCTGGATCCTTTCTTGAAGATCGGAGTTACATTTGCCTCCCTCCAGTTTGGGAATCACTGCTTTGGATGAGTATAGGTTGCAACTTCCAGCACCCTTCCCTATTGGCTATGCTGTATAAATACATTTAAAAACATATTAACTATATGTATTATTGTATTAGAGTGTCATTTAGTGTCATTTTGGTTGGTGGTGTGCCCCAGGATTTTGTAAATGTTAAAAAATGTGCTGCAGCTCAAAAAAGGTTGAAAAACACTGGCCTAGAACATCAAAAAAGCAATTACCAAAAAAACCCTGAGTGGCATCTAGCACCACTGCTCATTTATCTCCTAAAATTGCTCCAAAAGAATGGGCTCTTCCAGAGTAGACCTAACATATGAACAAAGAATGAGAGAAGGGGTGTTGCACAAGGACAAGGCCACACTGTATACTATAAGGGAATCTGACAGCAGAAAAACAGAGTTCAAAGTTTGGTGTACTGACTCCACAGCTCTGAATATAGTGTGTTTAGATTATAGTATGATGCTGCTTTTCTTTGATTTTAAGTGCTCTAGTATTTTTGATTTTACTAATAGTTTTATCTTAGCTTTATTATCTGATATCTCCCATTAACATTTATGTTTCCAGTTGCTTCCAATGGTTCATGCAGAACCCAGAAAAAGGCCACGCTGAGCCATTCTGAGGCATAAACTGAAGATGATGTAAAATTTTTGATGAAGAAGATGACGTAAGATTTCTGAGAGATTTACAACCACATTATCTTGTCAGCCTTTCTCTTCCTACACTTTCTCTGACCTCTACACAATTTATATATTTAACTCCTGCCTTTTCACAATTAGGATGTAATATAAATCATACATATGAAGGATGAAGCAATTGTCCACAGAAACGCTTGGTCAATTGCAAAAGGAGATGTAAATTTTAGGCATTTAATGGAGGAAAGTAAGATAAAGCAGATCTGCCATACTCCAGTCACTTCAACAGAGACTTGGGCATGATCAGCACTTATTGAAATTTTATCCAGATATAAAGTTGGTACCTAAAATTATATTCTAACTGCCTGGCCATTATTTCTGATGCGGAAAAGGAAAGCACCACCAGAGCAATTTGTTCGGGAAGAACAGCTGACATAAACCATTCATTACACAGCCCAATTAAAAATCATTTTCTTTGTGTCTTGGGCCTCTTCCACATAGGTGAATAAAATCCCACATTTTCTGCTTTGAACTGGAATATATGGCAGTGTAACCCAATTCAAAGCAGATATTCTGGGTTATATAGCTATGTGGAAGAACCTTTAGTTTTTAGGCCTGTTCCTAGGCTTATTTGGAACGCTGATTCGGAAAATTGCATTGGGTAGACTGTGTCGGCTCTAGTTTCTTAGATATGGTTATCGAGATTTTCAATAGGTGAGTAGATGTTGATTGGCAGATGGCATATGTTTTGTATTTCAAAAATTGGAGCTGATTGGAAAAACTAGTGTCATTTTTGGAATCGGAAGGTCAAATATACCCAGAAACAGGTCTTAACATTTGAGGCACTAAAATGCGGGTTGGCCAATGTGATGAAAATAAAATACAACTGAATGCCCATACATATAACTATGGAAAGAGTATCTGACCTCATCATCCAAGACGTCACAAGCCAGGTGGATTCGGGACACATCTACTAGATGAGGCTCAGATTTCAGCTTCTTGGACCGCAAGCTCCATAGTTTTACACAGGAATTATCAAAGCCAGCAGCAAGCAGCTTGCTATCCGGTGAGATCTCTGCTGTGTTTAGCAATTGCTCGGTGTTGTAGAACGCATAGAAACATATGGTTGTTAGCGAAGGCGGTCCGTCCTTGACTCTCTTAATGCTATCCTGCAGGATGTCCAAGGCTGCCTCATTTTGCAGGATGGAAGTAGGCATATCAGTGGGTTCAAGGCCATTGCTCTCACTGCGTGAAGAGCCACCACTAGCATACAGCTGGTAGTCCATTCTCTTGGCTGGCTGCACGTCCAAATGGATGTGCAAGGAGAGGACCTTGCAGAGAGCACTGTTGTTGTCACTCTGGAGGTAGCGAAGAAGGAAGTTGTAGCTGTCTTCTTGAAGGCGGACGACATATTTGTTGTCCAGAAATGCCCGGAGCTTGAAGTTAGACAGGATGTCCTGAACTGATAGTGTAGTCTGTAACTGCTCAATGATGTCTTTCTGGGAAGCATTCTGCATGAACATCCCATGGAAGCGACTATAGAAACTGTCCACTGTGCTCTTTAGGCCATTCTGGACCATATTAAGATGGAGGTAGACAAAGAGGGGATACAGAAGAGGCATCACTTCATGGCTGTGCTGGGGGTCCGAATCTAAACACAAAGGCAAGGACACATTACGTTTATTTTACTCCGTTCTCAGCAGGGATTGCAATGAAAATAATGCAAATCATCTTCTGGGGAGGGATAGGATGACTTCAAACTTGTGAGATCTATTTCATCTTGTAATAAGGCCTCACAAATTCACCAAGAGGACAGTATAAGGGAAATGTACTTACAATTAAATAATTTTGACCTCAATCATTTGTTCTGAATACCAGAACTATACAGAGTACAACATTATTCAACATAAGAATCCACTCTTGGTTGGCCCAAGTTCTTTTTGGGCCCTTCCACACAGCCAAATAATCCAGAATATCAAGGCAGAAAATGCCACAATATCTGCTTCGACCTGGAATATCTGAGTCCACACTGCCAGATATCCCAGTTCAAAGCAGATGAGGATTTTTTTCCAGCTGCGCAGAAGGGGCCTGTTTCATCTAAAACATCAAAGTGTCTTCTAATACAGTAATAAATGTTGATTTGGCTGAGATTCACTTCAAAAGAGACATAAAACTGTTATTTTCCATTATCATTACTGAAGTGTTTATCCCATAAGATATAAAAATCTACATAAGTGCTTCTCAACCTGTGGGTCCCCAGATGTTTTGGCCTTCAACTCCCAGAAATCCTAACAGATGGTAAACTGGCTGAGATTTCTGGGAGTTGTTTAGGTGTTGTAGGTGAAGATGCACGGTTGGTATATGTGATTTTATCTGTATTTATTTGTATCCCAATTGCTGTAAGTTGCCCCAACCGCACGGGAGTGGCGACGGACAAGTCGAAACAAACAAACAAACAAAAAATACCTGGGGACCCACAGATTGAGAACCACTGATCTACATGCACCAGACATGGTACGCTATCTTATATGACCAAAGCAAAGACTGCAATAAAGCATTGGGTCTGTTTTCCAACTACTTGAAACATTTCCTAGCAATTTGGTTTTCTGTACCTACAATTTCTGTACAATTTTTGGCATTTGTAAGAAATTGCCATTATTAATCTGTTTTACACAGAGCTTGATGTGGTACAGTTTTAAGGGGATACCATTAAATGTTTGTTTTATTAACCTCATAAGAAAAATCTTCAACAACTTAAGCATGTTTACTAGCGTTAATTAAAATTTTTCTGAAATGTGCCACTTCATTCTTTATTGGTTTTGCTCCAACAGGCTACTCCATCTAACTCACTTGAAAATCATTTCAGCAATAAAGGGGGGGGGGGGGGGGGGGGGTATAGTGCATTGTTGCTCTTGTCAAACTGCTGGCAGTTGGAAATCTTCACTGATCTATTGCAAATTACCAAGAGCAACTCCAGATATAACTTCTACTCATCTCTGTTTCAAGACATTTGCCAATAACCCATCCTTTACACCAGTGATTTTCAACCAGTGTGCCGCGGAACACTAGTGTGCCGTAAGAGATCATCAAGTGTGCCGTGGGAAATTATTTTCGAACTTCATTCATATATAAACTATAAGGTGCATCTGTCCCTTTAAGAAATGGAACCATAGCACTCTTGCGTCACCTAAGAAGTGACCCGAGAGTGCTATGGTCGTGCCATCTTGGATTTGCTCAGACGCGGCTAGGTAAACAAAGTTAGAGTTAGTGCTGCAGCTGCGTGTCAAGTGACAGTGGCAATTTGGGATCACAGCAAGACAAGCGACAGTGATGGAGAAGTTTTTGAGAAGGGAAAATACAAATGCCGAACAGGGCCCTGGACAAAATTACGACACAGATGAAGGCCCTAATATGAGTGGTGGACAAAAGAAAAAAGTAAAGACGGTGAGCTCGAGGCAATACAGTGAAAGCTATCTTTCATTTGGATTCACTTTCACCGGGGATGCGACTGCACCGACTCTGCGGTGCTTGGTGTGTGGTGTGAAGCTGTCCAATAGCGTCACGGTGCCAAGCAAGCTTAAATGCCATCTCCAAACGAAACACCCTTCCGTTCATTGAAACAGGCCCAGGTTTCACACTAAGTAAGTGTATAAATACATTTAAAAACATATTAACTATATGTATTACTGTGTTAGAGTGTCATTTTGTGTCATTGGTGGTGTGTTGGTTGGTGGTGTGCCCCAGGATTTTGTAAATGTAAAAAATGTGCTGCGGCTCAAAAAGGGTTGAAAATCACTGCTTTACACAATAAGTCACCCAATAATGAATGTGATTTACAGCTCATCAATTATTGTTAAGGAACTCCCTGTGGCACAATGGATTAAATCCTTGTGCCAACTCAACGGCTGACCAAAAGGTCAGTGGTTCGAATCCAGGGAGCAGAGTGAGCTCTTGTCTGTCAGCTCCAGCTTCCCATTCGGGGGACATGAGAGAAGCCTCCCACATGATGGTAAAGCATCTGGGCGTCCCCTGGGCAATGTCCTTGCAGATGGACAATTCTCTCACACCAGAAGTGACTTGCAATTTCTCAAGTCGCTCCTGACATGAAAAAAATGATTGTTGTTCTCTTTATTTATATCTCGCTTTCTCCTGTAGGGACTCAAGGTGGCTAGATACACAGCAATTCTCAAACTAATGTAAGAGACCTCACACAATTTATAACTGTATTTTCTTAATATCCGTGCATAGTGTTCTAATTCATACAACTCAAGGAGCATTTTTTATGATAGCCTACCTCCCTCCACCTCTTTTTAATCACTAAGACCACAATACATATATTAGAAGAGTTTGTTTTCAAAGCATTCTTCAAGTGTCATGCTTTGGTTTTATTTATGTTGTGACTAGTCTACTTTTAGCTCCAGGGCCAAAGTGAATCCCAATGTTTATTTCAAGAACATGTTTCTGATTAGGGACACACTGTTCCTTGCAACCTGATGAACTATCCCAACCAATTCTCTCTAATTCATAGGACCACTTCTTCCTCTATTCAATTTGCGATTATCACAACCATAAGACAGAATGCACTCTTGATTCCATTCTCTTCATTCCACTTCTGTTATCTCTTCAGAGGGTCTCTATGAGCATTTTATCTCTGGGAAATATAGGAGTATTCAATAATTCATGACAAAACAAAGAGAGAGAGAGAGAGATATTCTTCCTTCAGTCAAACCAACTGTTTAACAAAACATGTCCATTTTTTTGCATAGTGCTTGCTTGTTCTCCCCCAGCCTACTATGGTGCTGTGTCCTAATTGGGATAATGTATGGGGAGCTAAAATTGTATTGCTTGGCCATTTAAAACTCAAACAGTTATCCAGAAAAATGTAGTGCTCTTTACATCTTATGAGAAATGTTCTACAGAAGCATTCTTGTTATATAATTTTAAGATCCGAATTTTAAGATGGAGAATACAGGCAGTCTCCAAGTTATGAGCAAGATAACCAGCCCGCCTCCACACACACACACACACACACCTTTGAATAGTATTGGGAAAGGTTAACACTCCTATGGTGTTTGTTTTGCTGTCTATGCCCCTGTTGCTTTCCATGTCTACTCTTGCAGTGGGGAAAATTTACAAGAGAAATGACAAGTATTAGGTAGGACGTGGAATTTATTGAATGCAGACTCTAATGTACAGAACTAAATAAAAGGAACAGATGAAAGACATCCCCACAAAAGATGTTTAAATGAAGGATATCTTTTTCTAGGCTCTATGGACAAATATTACACAAATGTTTATGCCTTCTCAATTGACAAGCATATACTTCCCATTGTTACCCACCTGTAAGAAAGCTGCATAGCCGCCCAAACTGTACTTCATATTGTTGTGGCTCTGCTAGGCAAGGTGCAGCAGAGATGATGTTTGCACACCCTGATTCAGATTGGACTATAGCAATAAACAAAGATTAAGAAAATTAATTTCCTGAAGGCTCAAAAAGTTATACACACTACTGTACTTATACTCAAATATCCACATACATAAATGATTTGACAAGCTAGCAATAAAATGAAAAAACATGCACATCTCTAATACAGTATTATATTGTGCCAGTAGCACAATGGGTTAAACCCTTGTGTCGGCAGTACTGCTAACCTAAAGGTCGGGGGTTCAAATCCGGGGAGCAGAGAACTCCCATCTGTCAGCTCCAGCTTTCCATGTGGGGAGATGAGAGAAGCCTCCCACAAGATGGTAAAACACCCAGGCATCCCCTGGGCAACATCCTTGCAGACGGCCAATTCTCTCAGACTAGAAGCGACATGCAGTTTCTCAAGTCACTCCCGACATGGAAAAAAAATTCCAAACTAAACAAACAAAAGGGTTTCTGCAAAAGTTGGTAATTCAGGACCTTGCTACCCACACATCAATCTTTACATACACAATGACATTGTAAAGGTTACTGTAAGATATGTGATACTAGGCAACAACAGTACAAACTTCAGCCATATTAGGAATACATCTGCAATGAGTAACATGCATTGTGCAATCCTTATTAACCATTTAAATTCTAGTAGTTCAAATGGGATGTTGTAATTTGCAGCAAAATACTCTTCTTCATGGCTGTCCCCATTTTATCCACTGATAGTGTTGAACCCTTCAATGGTCTAAGGAAAATTAATGACCAGTTTTCAGTGTCTTTATACTTAAATACACAATAAACAAGTGCAGTAAATGTTTTTCTATGCAAAACTACCTGTAAAAAGTAACTCTGAATTTTCATGTGTATGCCACTTGTAATGTATAGCTAGTTACTCTAACATTCTTTTAATGGAAACTGAAAATATAATTTAGCAGAACAGAAAAGCAGGGAAGCAGTACAAAAATAAATTCTATAGAAAAGATGAGGCAGGGGACTAGTCTATTAGCCGTTGTTAAATGTTTAATACCTCCCCTAGAACTTCTTTGACCCTGATATATAGGCTGTGCATTAGAGTCACTTCTGAGTAGACCCACACAGAAATTGCGCCATGCTGTGAATGGGTTGGTGGGGATATGTTGAATTCTGTAAGAACTAAATGTTCCAAGCATGGTTTGCTTTGTCCTTCTGAAGATCATTGGCTGGGCCCTATGTTGGAATGCAGCCACTTCCCTCTCGATCTTTCCTAAACTGGAATTGGGGCCATTGGCCAAGAAGAGTCCCAGCTCCCATTCTTTAGATTGTCTGCATGGATCTCCCCTCCCAAAGTTATGGAAACTTCAAAATGCTAAAGTACTGTATCTATCTATGAGCAACACAGTTTATAATTTTGTTCAGTAGTACTTTTAAATAATTCAGTATTTTTTATCTCTAAAATGAACTAAAATTTCAAATAAAAAGTAGCCAATTAAAAATATCACGTTTCATCAATCTATACACATAATAAAAGTGAAATTATGTGTGTGTGTGTGTGTGTGTGGCTGGGGTGTCCACCTACACAGACAAGCTCACACTTCCACAAATAGCTACAGCTCCCACTACTCAGGAGACACCAGTGGCCCTCCCTCCAATGACACGGCAGATTATAGAGAGGGCAGTAAACATGTACAAGAGCCCTGCCAATGTCCTCCACCAAAACCACATTATCCACAATCCAAGTGAAGGCTCTCATATGGGGACCATTTCATCCTAGATTTTATGTCTTTCTTCCACCACAGATAACCCAGTGTTTCTTGCTTTCTCCACTGGTATGTAATTTGCATGATCCCACCCACTGCCTCTCACTTAACTCTTTCCTATTCTCTTCTATGGCACACAGCAAACAGAGGAATTGATCAGCAACTGAACATACTAGAGAGGTTTGGGGAGAATTCACCATGATTTACAGGAGTTGTAGGTACTGGGATGCATAATTCACCATGATATACAGGAGTTGTAGGTACTGGGATGCATAATTCACCTGCAATCTAAGAAATGCACTCTGAACTCCACCAATGATGGACCTGGAACAAACTTGGCCCACAGAATTCCCATGACCAACAAAAAATACTAGAGGCCTATAGGAGTTGTAGTTCACCTACATTGATAGCACACTATGAACCCAAACAATGATGGATCTGGACAAAACTTGGCATGCATACCCGGTATGCACAAATTTGAATACCGGTGGGTTTTTGAGGAGAATTGCCCTGGAGATTTTGGAGTTGTAGGTACTGGGATTTATAGTTCACCTGCAATCAAGGAGTCCTCTAAACTCCACCAAAGATGGAATTGGACCAAACTTAGCACACAAAGCCCCCATGACCAGTAAAAAGTACTGGAGGTCTTTGGGGAAAATTCACCTTGATGTGAGAGAGTTGTAGTTCACCTACATCCAGAGAGAATGGTGAACCCAAATACCAACAGATCTGGACCAAACTCGGCACACATACCTGATATACCGAAATGTGATTACTGGAAAGGGTTTTGGGGGAACTGAGCTTCCTTCTGAGAGTTGTAGTTCACCCACAACCAGAGAAATTTTGACCTCCACCAATGATGGACCTGGACCAAACTCGATACACAGAACCCCCATGACCAGCTGAACCTACTGGAGTGGTTTGAGGGGACTGACTCATCATAGTGGGAGTTGTAGTTTACCCTGCAGCCAGAGAGAACATGGAACCCCACCAATGATGCATCTAGAGCAAACTTGCCCAACATAACAATCTTTAAGTACTGATGGAGTTTTTCGGGGTTAACCTGACATGATGTGAGTTGTACTTAATCCACAATCTTGTGCAATTTGTGCAATTTTAAAAATGACTTTTTTCAAATAACCCGGGCAACACTGCGTACCCAAGCTAGTGCTTACTTTAAAACTCATGCAACAAACATTGCTAGATTAAATTATTTATCATTTATCATAGGTTCTATAAAAACCAAATCTGATATTTAGGAGTAACAAACTGTTGAGGTGTTGAAAAGAATAGTTGAGGAAAAACCAATATAATTTAGTTCTTTTGCCATGAAAGTAGAATTATTGATAAAATTCCCCAGTTTAACCGCATAGTTCTCAGGTGGGAATGGCAGCATGCCTACTGCATGCTTCACTTGGATTGTCTTATTTGAAGAAGAGCCACAAGCCACAAATCTATCCCTGAAAATATTTATAGCTTTCAGTATTTGGACACACCTTGCCACTCACTTGTGTACTACAGAATCATGTGACCATTCATTTTCCAGTCTTCTCTCAAATGATTTCTTAGACGTTTCACTCTGCTAAGGAGAGAGTTGCATAGTTCCTTTTAAATGAGTTTACCTGTTAGATTAGCTGCCATTTCTTCTGCAGTCTGGCATAAGCGCAGCCCTTGCTTCAGAGGACCTTCCGAATCTACATACTGCCTGCGTTTAAGGTAGCAGGAAACTGCCACCTGAATCTGTTCTGTGCGTACACGTTTCATGACCTCCAAAAGAAAAGAAAACATGTTTCAAGTCATAAATAAATACAATGGAGAAATTATCACTTTCTTACAGTATGTTTGGTACGTTAGTACCGTCAGACAGTAGCATTCCCATGACTGCCTACAAAAACAGAACTAGTACAAAATGCATTCATTACCTACTGACTAAAAAAGTCTATATATCCCTGGAATTAAGATACGTCTGAGAGTCTTTTGAGATATTCAAAGAGTCTCAAAGGTTTTTAGAACTTTTGTGTTTGGGAGAAACCAATGTAAATTTCACTAGTCACAGGTTCAAGGCTGCAACTGACATCATGATCCCTTTTACATTTTCTTCTTTATTCAGCAATCTCAATAGGAATGTACTTCCACCTTAAGGGACCTATGAAAACTCTGTGTTCTGTGCATTCATGTTTAATATAGATGGGACTTATATGACACTTTGTACTATTATTACTATTTCCTTAAACTAAAAATCAAGAGTTGGGTTTGTACTATTATTACTATTTCCTTAAACTAAAAATCAAGAGTTGGGTTCAGTTTAATCACTGGCAAGTTTATCTCTTTTGGTGAACTTTTTAAGTTTCATAGATAAGCTGTTAAGTGTCAACTTTCTTAGGTTTCGTTTAGGCAGAGGTAAAGGTTTTCCTCTGACATTAAGTTCAGTCACGTCTGACTATATGGGTTGGTGCTCATCTCCATTCTAAAGCCAAAGAGCTGGCGTTGTCCGTAGATACCTCCAAGGTCATGTGGCCAGCATGACTGCATGGAGCGCCATTACCTTCCCAGTGGAGCAGTACTTATTGATCTATTCACATTTGTATGTTTTCAAACTGCTAGGTTGGCAGAAGCTGGTGCTAACAGTGGGAGCTCACCCCACTCCCCGGATTCGAACTTGCAACCTTTTGGTCAGCAAGTTCAGCAGCACAGCAGTTTAACCCACTGCGCCACCTGGGTCTCTGTTTAGGCATACAGATGATTTTATAAAACTTTTATGCCTCTGTATCTGCCTACCAGTAGTTTTTCTAGTCAAGAGTACATAAGAAGTGCCATTCTTATGTGAACTTGGGAAATTTCTAACTCTTTTTGAAAGACGGAGTCAAAAGGCACGGCATAAAATCTGTAAACAAATGAAACAATGTAAGTATGGAGTTCCAGAGTATATATAAGTATGAGATGCTTCCAAATGATTAAAAATTCTGGCCACCAACTTTTAAGAAGTTTGCACCCACGCACAGTGAGCTGCTTATTACGTTTACAGCCGTCTGTTTATAGCCTCAGGCTGCCATACAACAGTACCCTAGTTATTTTCTTGCCATCATCCATCCAACTACAACAGACCCCTATCTACTTTATTTTAGCAAGTTCATTGTATTATGCAGCTTGGGATCATGATCCAAGTCAGATTTTATGAGAACACACAAATGCCAGGATTGAGTGATCAATCGCTCTATGGCTCACGCTGTTAAGGAGCAAATCAGATTTCAAAGCAGTCTATAAAACAGGGTGAAGTCCCATCAACATAACTTACTGCCAATTCTGGCTGTGTTTATTAACCGGCTTTGCTAACGTAGTCTTTTAAAACCATGACCATCACAGGGATATTTGGTGTCTCAGACCAAGACAGTTGCATTCGCCTCTGCATAATTCCAACCATCACTTCTATTCAACTTGCAGGCACACAAATAATTTAACACTCCGCTAACTATAGTCCTCATCACGTTGTGAAAATACCTCAAAAAAGTAAATCTGAACCAAGAAAGCATCCAGCCCCCGGAGTTTAATCTGAACTTGCAAGGGTTACTGAAAGGTAACCTGTAACCAGCAAATTAAGGGCAAATCTACATTGTAGGATTAAAAGAGTTTGACAGCATTTTGACTGCCGGGGCCGAATGCTGTATCATGGGAATTGTAGTTTTACAAGTACCAAATAGCACTGGTGCCTTAAGGTAAAGGTTTCCCCTTGATATTAAGTCTAATCGTGTCTGACTCTCTAGAGCAGGGGTGCTCATTAGGTAGCTCGGGAGCTACTAGTAGATCTTTGGGCCTCACCAGCCGGATGGGGCGCTCCTGCCATGCGCACGCACACCCTGTGCGCACACGCGCTCCTGCTGCTGGCTTCCGCTCTCGCGGTGCTTCTTTCGCCTGCGGGGCATTGCAGGAAGAAGGAAGCACGAGGCGGGGCTTCTGGAGGGAGCGCCCTGCCTCTCTCTCGTCCTCCGTTGCCGGCGAGACAGGCAGGGCGGAGCGCTCCCTCTGGATGCCCCGCCTCGTGCTTTCTCCTTCCTGCAATGCCCCGCAGGCGGAAGCACTGTGCGGGCAGAAAACAGCAGTAGGAGCATGTGCGGTGGCAAGAGCACGGGCGGCGGGGGCAGGTAGACCTTTTGGACTTGGTTGCTTTAAGAGTAGCTCACATGCTGAAAAAGTGTGAGCATCCCTGCTCTAGAGGGTGGTGCTCATCTCCATTTCTAAGCCAAATAGCCGGCGTTGTCCATAGATCACGTGGCTGACATGACTGCATGGAGCGCCAAAGTGATACCTATTGATCTACTAAGATTTACATGCTAGGTTGGCAGAAGCTGGGCCTAACAGCAGGAGCTCACCCCGCTCCCCAGATTTGAACCGCCGACCTTCCAGTCAGCAAGTTCTACAGCTCAGCTATTTAATCCACTGCACCACCACAGCTCTGCCAACTCCCACAATATCAACACACTGTGTCATTACAGTGTAGAATAGATGAACCCAAGGTGCAACAATAGTAGTAAAGTCAGATCTTGATATCTGTGTGGATAGCAAAATCTGTGGATGTTCAAGTCCTATATTATATCATAGTGTAATAAAATGGTGCCCCTGGTAAACATGGGCAAATTCATGCTTTAGTTATTTGGAACCCTTGGGTGCAACACATATGGATACACAGAGAGCTGCCATGTGATATGTGTATGTGTACCATATATATGGCATGTATTCATCCACAGGGTTGGCTGCAGCTACTGCAAGCTACAGCAGACCCCGTTAACTGCTAATCACTCTGGATAAATGTAGTTTTTGGTGCTTCAGAGTTACTATCAAAAACAGACCTAACTAATACTGTACCACATACTATACTATAATAAACTATATATACTATATACTATAAACCAGGGGTGCTCATTAGGTAGATCGCGTTCTACTGGTAGATCGCGTAGGGTGTCCTGGTAGATCGCAGGCAGAGTGGGAGGAAGGCTCAGTCCCGCCCCCTAGGCTCCCAACGCTGCCCAGGTGCAGAAGGAGGTTGGACTGGATGGCCCTTGGAAGTCTCCTCCTAATCTAGGAACCCATTGTTATTATTATTATCATCGGAGGCTGAATGGCCATCTGTGAGGAATGCTTTGTGTTTTTCCCTTATGGCAGAAAAAGGTTGGACTGGATGACCCTTGAAGGTCTCCTTCTACTCTAGGAACCTGTTGTTGTTAGTATTAGTAGTAGTAGTAGCAGAGGCTGAATGAATATCATCATCATCATTATTATTATGAATAAATTCATGGGCTTATTATACTCACATTTAGTTGAATTGAGTCTTAAAATATATTATATGGCTCTCACTGAAATAAATTTCCAAATATTTTGCTTTTATGGCTCTCTGAGTAGTGGGTAGGTAGATCATTTTGACTTGGTTGTTTTATAAGTAGCTTGCATGCTGAAAAAAGTGTAAGCACCCCTGCTATAAACTTTGTATTGACTCGATACTGATGTGAAAATACAGCAATTAAAATCGAATCAAGACAAACTTAATGTAACAAAGTTTTGGTGTATTACAAAAACAGATTTGTGAACGCAGTTTGCAATTTTAGTGAAATGTCGGTCAACAGAAAGGAGGAAACGAGGAAAATTTGGCTACCAGTATTTTTTAAAAAAAACCTCTAAAAATCTGGACAGTAAATAAAAAAAACAACACTCAAAAACAGGGAAATTCCAGACACGACACAATCAGGGCCAGTTAATCCGCCAGGCAGCAACCAGCCAGGCTTTGAAGCTGCAAGGCTATTCAATACAGAAAAATAGCAGAAAAGGGCTAACTGCGGATGCATTTACATTAGGCATGGGTGAACTATCGGCTGTTAGGAATGGTGGGAGTTGAAGTCCAAAACACCTGGAGGGCCCAAGTTTGCCCAATGCCTTGATTTACAATATAGAGTGTGAGCTTGAACTGCCTTGGCTCCATGCTATGGAATTATGGGAGATGTAGTTTTAGAATATATTATTTACCAACCCTGAAATATGTCATAAGCTTTCCAAGCCTGGCTCTGGAAAAAGACTTGCAGAGAGGGAAAAGGAGGGATTCACAAGAAAGCATGGAAGGAAGAAGAGAAGGCCCTTTTTTTTGCTCCAAATGTTGGAGGGCAGAAAGAGAAAGATAAGAGAGAAGAGATGAGAACTCACTCACTGGAGCATCGCAGAGGCAGCGATTGAAAGAGAGGGTGGAGAGAGAGAGGGAGAGGCACCCTCTGCGCGCGCGCGCCTCTCTCTCTCTGTGTGTGTGTAGAGTGTGTGCGCCTGCGCGCGCGGGGCGGGCAGGCGGCACGAGACGGGGATTCCTGGGCTGGCTAGGCTGGCTGGCTCGCGCCGCGGTCCGTCACTGCTGCCTCTGAGCCCAGTGGCGCGAGACGCCCAACGCCGCCGCCGCTGCAGCTGTCGCCGCTCGCGCAGGGCCGCCCCGGCGCGCGCCCGCTTGGACTGGCCGCTTCTGCTTCTCTTGCCTTGGACGTCCCTTGGAGAAAGCTGAGGAAGTGGCGGCGTCGGCGTCGTCTCCTGAGAGTGCTCCGAGTCCCGCCGCAGCTCGGAACACCCGCTCCATGACTGACAAGAGAGGGGGAAAAAAAAGGAGGGCGAAAGCGGCGGTGCTTGTAAGAGAGAAGAGGTGGAAAGGCGAAAGTGCGCAGGCGCGGCTGCCCCGACCAATAGCGAGGCTGCTTTTTTTTTCTTCCCCCCCTCATCTTCTCGGCGCTCGGCTAGGAATGCCTACGTCACCCGGCGCTCGGCTTCTTCTCCCTTCTCGGGTTGTCTTTCCGACTCGCTGGTTCGGGGAAAAGGTTAGAGTGAGGCTGGTAGAGCGCGAGGCAGGGAGAGCCGGAAAGGGACGCACGTGCGCGGGGAGGGAGAGGGGGGCGTGGCCAGGCTCAGCGCGTGGAGCCCGACCAGGAAGGAAGGCAGGCAGGCAGGCAGCCGCAGCCACCGAAGGGAGGATTAGAGAGCACCGCTCTTTGCTCAGGTAGCCCCTCGTCCCACCTGTTGCCTTTCAAAGGTTGTTGAACCCCATCACACTATAATTATGGCCACCCAGCCTCTGTTCACCCAGCCTCCAAAGGAGGAGCCTCCACCACACTCCCGCGGCAGAGAGTTCCACTGCTGAACAGCTCTCACAGTCTCTCACTACAGAATGAATCCACTTTAAACCCAGGTTGCTGCCTCCTGCAGACTTCTGGGGTTTGTAGTTTAGGGAGAGGGAGGGGGGGGCCATTAGCAACCTCACTGAACTACAAATCCCAGAATTCTGCAGGAGGCAGGAACCATATTTAAAGTGGATGGGGTAAAAAAAAAAACAACCTCGGCATTACTTCGCGAACAAAGTTTCTTTAGGAAGGACTCATCCCACGCTTTTTACAAGCGCGTTGATGACTAAAAAGGCCAATCTGAGATAGGCAAGTTCAGCTGCAGAAAGCACAGCAGAAAGTCTCCTTGGGTGATGTTGTTTCCCAGTTGCGGTTCTTTCTGCGTTGTCGTTTCTCTTCGAGACCCATTCGGCGCGTCTTCTCGAAAGAGGCCACAGCATTGTGGATAGTGCATCTCCATGCCTCCCGATGTGAGGCCAGGATGGACCATTGTTGGTGATCAATCTGGCCAAGCCTGAGATGTTGTTTCAGGGAGTCCTTATATCTCTTTTGGGAGGCGCCTCTCTTGCGCTGACCCGTGGTGAGTTCACCATAGAGCAGGGTTGTCCAACGTCTTCGGGCCAAGGGCCGGAATTCAGGTGACTGGTCACCTTCGGGGCCGGAGCGGGGTGTGGCCGCAGCAGGGGCATGGCCACTCGCGGGGCGCTCCCGCCCTGGCGCGGATGCCCAGCGTCCTGCGCGGCCCGCCCCTTTGTGGTGGGGTGACGTCAGGCGCCACGCCTCACGTCACCCAGCCCCGCCAAAAGGGGTGGGTCCCGCAAGAGACTGGGCTTGCGCGCCAGGGCGGGAAGCGGGCCGGGGGATCGGCGAGCCACCCTCCGCCATTTTCGGCGGGGTGACGTCAGGCGCCGAAAAGGGGCGGGTCACGCAAGATGCCAGGCATGCGCGCCAGGGCGGGAGGTGGGCCGGGGGATCGGCGAGCCGCCCTCCGCCATCTCCCTAGCTCTTGCAGTGGCCGCGCCTGAAGGAAGGTAAGCCTGCGAGCGTACCTTCCTTCAGGCACGGCTGCTGCAAGAGCTAGGGACATGGCGGAGGGCGGCTTGCCGATCTCGCCCTGGCCTGCAAGCCCGCGAGCAGCCCTGCGCGAGCGAGGAACAGGCGGGGGGGAAGTCCCGCCCCTAGGGCATCTGACGTGGCTTCCCCCCGCCTCCTCCTCACTCGCGCCAGCCCCGCCCCTCCTCGCGCCGCCCCCCCCCCCCCAGGACGAAATTTTTCAAAATTTTTCTTCTTAAAAAACCCCCTGATGTCTTGCAGGGGGTTAGGGGGCCGTAGGGAAGGGGGGGGCATGTACGGCCCCCGGGCCGCCAGTTGGACAGCCCTGCCATAGAGTATCTAGGATGGAGGACCACCGCCTCCCAAAGATACATAGAGTAGTATCTTTGGGAGGTGGTGGTCCTCCATCCTAGAGACGTGCCCTGCCCAGCGCAGCTGTGTTCTCAATAGCATGGCCTCAATGCTGGTGATCCCTGCTTGCTCAAGGACAGCAACATTCGTCACATAGTCGGTCCATTAGTCACACAGTCTATTCATTTCTCCAGTGTGATGGGGTAATTAGACAACAACTTCTGTGGCTTCCTGCCCACTCCTTCAGATGCCTTCGTGGACTAGTCCAGAAAGCGTGTACTTCAGTCATTCCACACCAGTTAGATGAAGAAGGGTGCATCCACACTGCAGAATTAATGCAGTTTGACACCACTTGAACTGCTATGGAATCCTGAGAGGTGTAGTTTTACAATGTCTTTGGCCTTTTCTGCCAAAGACTTAACTCACCAAGCTGCACAGGATCACGCCAATGCAGTTAAAGCTGCATATTCCAGGATGCCATAGCATTAGGCGAAATATTTCTTCAAGGGTCAGGTTTGGAACTCAAAGTGGTGCCTGCATTAATTCAGCAGTGTAGATGTGCCCCTTGTGTGCTGTTTCTTTGTCACTGGGTTTCCTCCCTTGGCGTGTACAAGCCACTGTTCATGCTGGACTAGATGGGCAGTTTGCCTTTGTTCTTTTTCCTCTGAGGCTGAGGCTGCCAGAATGCGACTCAACCAGGGCTAAGCGGGGATTCGATCCAGAGCCGTATTCCAGGGCCCTTCCAGACAGGCCCTGTATCCCAGGATCTGATCCCATGTTTTCCGTTTCTCCCAAATTATCTGGCAGTGCGGACTCATATAATCCAGTTTAAAGCAGAAAACATGGGATCAGATCCTGGGATATAGGGCCTATCTGGAAGGGTCCCCAGTGCTCAAACTGCTTCCCCAAGTCCATTCACTTCAAATGTTGTTACTCTCACAATCCCCATATCCCCAGTAAGTCCAACCAAAGGTGATATGAATTCTGTCGTAAGGTCTACTGGTAAGTATTTATAATTGAACTCTATAATTGGATTTTCTGACTGTGAGATTAAGAACATGCAATGTCTTTCACTGTGTGAGGTGTCCCCGGCAAAGTGTCTTCTTCGTTGTAGGGAGAGGAAGTTCAGGTTTCCTTTAATTGGATAGTATCTTTTCATATTTCTGTTTGTTTATTTTTAGTAGCTACAGAAAGTAGCCCCCAGTGTTACAGTGGGTTAAATCACTGAGCTGCTGAACTTGCTGACCAAAAAGTCAGCGGTTTGAATCTGGGGAGCGGGGTGAGCTCCCACTGTTAGGCCCAGCTTCTGCCAATCTAGCAGTTCGAAAACATGCAAATGTGAGTAGATCAATAGGTACTGCTTCTGCAGGAAGGTAATGGTGCATCATGCAATCATGTTGGCCACATGACCTTGGAGGTGTCTACAGACAAAACTGGCTCTTCAGCATAGAAATGGAGATGAGTACTACCCCCAGAGTCGGACATGACTAAACTTGATGTCAGGGGAAACCTTTATCTGTTACAGAAAGGATAACTTCTGTAAGGGGAGGCCCTGTGTACATGGCCAAAGGTCAGATCTATATCGGCATTTCCACACTAATGTGAAGCCGATGGGAGAGTTTCTCTCTCCTGTTTTTAACTTACTGTATGTGAATGTATATGATGTATTTTAATGCTAATTGTATTTTAATGTATTTTAATTTTGACTGTTTTTGGTTTTCTATTATATGTATACTGTGTTTTTGGCATCGAATTGTTGCCGTTGTTAGGCCACTCTGAGCCCCCCCTCGGGGGTTGAGAAGAAGCGGGGTAGAAATGGTGGAAATAAATAAATAATAAATTCTCAGCTTTGCTATAATTATTCAGCAAGATCCATTGAGAATTGGGAGCAGTTTCAGACCTGTCTGGAACTGGGAATAGTTGGTATTCTCTCCCAGTACAACTGGTAGAAAGTAATTTATGAATGTATTGCTTATCTTGTGTTATACTTTGAACAACAACCTAGAAAGTTCCTGTTCAAGAATTCCTCATTCATCTAATCCATCCTTAAATCAGAAACATGGAAAGATACGTCTTGAATAACAAAAATGCTTTTCATTGCAGGAATATTCCCCATTATGATGCACTACTACTCTTAACATATGCTCTTTGATGAAGGGTTGGAAGTTATAGGCTGTCATAAGATGGATGTGAGGCTATGATAATGAGCTCACCCTCAGTTGAACAGAGGCTGCCATGTATCCTTCTGAGACCAGCCAATCTGAGGATTCCCATTTCTTAAAAAATCCCATGTGCTTTTATGATTGAATGATCTCTGCCATGGCATCAGCTCAGCTCTATATCGTAATCAACAAGAATGAAAGTCTGTGAAATATACCTTTGTTATGTTGGAGCATTTACAAAGTTGTGATCTGCACCAATATGATGCTATATCTTTCTTTTCTTTTACAATTTTAGGCAACCTTATCATTGCCCGGTTTAACTCCATCATCATCACTACTCCTACCACTTACAAAACGGTATTTCTGTGTATAGCGAACCTTATGTACTTTGACTAGAACTTCACCATAGAACCCTTTAAGGTAGATCAGCAGATATATTTATATTTGACTTAATATTTCAGGGTGTCTGCATATTGAGGTATAGCTTGCATAAGACCACCTGAACTGGGAACTTTTCCATTTATAGTGTTTTGCCTGAATTCTACATTAGTTTGTAGTTTCAGTGTACAAATCAGGGTGAACATAATAACAATTTCTTCTGTAATAAGAATAACTTGTGGCACAATGTGAGTTTATTTATATGATCTTACTTTTCTTAAAAGGTATCTCCATGGCAGCAATTTACTCGGGTATTCACCTGAAGCTGAAAAGCCCAAAGACATCTTGGGAGGACAAGCTTAAGTTGGCTCAGTTTGCGTGGATTTCTCATCAGTGCTTTCTTCCTAACAAAGAACAAGTAAAGTATTTTCCTAAGTATTTTCTGCTTATATGGTTTCCCTTACGTCATACCTTTCTATCCATTTTGCCCTAAAAATAACAATAGTATTCCACAAAAACATCAGGGGGCATAGTTGTGGGGCATTTTTAGAGTAGGAAGTAGCCTATATCTTTCTGTTTTGAAATCAGACTGTAGTAATAGGGCTAGTAGGAGCTTAAAATAGTCTATACTGCTCTCAAAAAACTACAGTTTGAGGAGCATTTTTGTGTACCAAAAATTCTTTTTAGGAGTGTGAATATGAAACTTTGCAGAAAAAGTCTCAGTGAAGGTTTTGTTTATTCGCTATTATCCACTTCCAATAACTGTTCCTCCCCAGACTCAAAGACACTTGCATACAGTTTTTAACTAAACTGTTCATAGAGAAAGTTCTACTTGGCCTGAGCAATAGAAATTGCATTCTGTGCCTGCAGGTTTTGTTCCTCTCTCCCATCTCCCCTCACACATGCCCATAAAAGATCTCAAGTTGTTGTCATTGATCCGTCTATTCATCTTTACGGAACACAGGTCTTACTAGATTGGGTGAGTCACACCTTGGTTTCATTTTACAACAAGAAACTTGAATTGCCAGATGAAATCACTGAGAAGCTTTGGGTGTACTTGGACAGCGTTCTTCATAGCAGAAAACTGCAGGGCCTTTTCAAGGATGGCAAAACCATAACTCTCCGTTTCTCAATTGCACAGGTAACTTGGTGTTTGGTATTTGAGTATTAATGGGACCATTACATCCTCTGAGCCTATCAAAACTAAATATAACTCTCCTCACCCATTTCCCCTTCCATGGTCATTATTTCCAGAGAGGTAACTGCTTAGATAATGTCATTCCGGTCAGCCATGTTCTCTGTGTACACTGTTGTGTTTTGTAAAGTTTGGCCTCATGACTTATATGAGCTCCTAACCCTTTATCTGATGTTCTTGGTGTAGAATATCCTGAGAGGTCTGATTGGTACCAGCACATCAGTTTTTGTTAAGTTCATCTGCCATTTAGAGACAGTTGTGGTGGCAGCAGGGGCGGATTTACCATTAAGCAAAGTAAGCACCCGCTTAGGGCGCCACGTAGTCAGGGGTGCATCTGGCCACCAGGTTCCATGCATGTGCCTTTGCTGCAAAGGGACTCCAGCTGGACTGAGACGCCAATCGCCCAAAATGCTCCAGCTCCGTCCCGGCTGCAAAAAGTTCCTCCTTTTCGGCCTCACTTAGAGCAATTGGTATCTCGGTCCATCTGGAGTCCCTCCGCAGCAATGGCGCACGCACAGAACTAGCTGGCCCAGCGCATGCGCGCCCGGCGTGCATGCGCACGCTCCACGAGGCCGGAGAGCGAGGGGGCGCCAAAATAATGTTCTCTTACCATTTTAAATTACCTTAGTCCGGCCCTGGGTGGCAGCCATGTCCTGGGTCAAAGCCTTCAGGATGAAATGTCTTTGCTCACCGGCAGAAGTAGAGCAAAGAGGGTGCCCTTCCAATCAGTCTTAAACAACACTTTGAATTTTGACTGATAGCAAGTAGAGGTGTTGCCACAAGGGATTTCCGAGCTCCCTGTAAAGGGTTCTAGACAATACTTTGGTTGCATCATCTCGAACCTTTCAGAAATTGGCCAACACTTTCCAAAGGCAGCCCCACATAGACTATTTTTCAATAACCCAAACAAATAAGATGTAATCAAGGCATGTGCCACTTTGGCTTTAATTCTATTGTTCATGGAGAAAGAGAAATCCATGAATACAGGTTGGTGCTCTTTAGTTTTTACCCAATTTGGTCCCCCAAATGTTATTGAATGACAACTCACATCACTTTTGATTATCCACTATGCAGATGAGATTATGGGTATTTCAACCCAACAGCACTTGTGGCTCTGGGGCTGGGGAACAGTTAAAGGTCATTTTAAAGTCAGACATAATATCCACAGTCTAAATTCAAAGCCCACTCTCCTGACTAAAAAGAACAGCAGCCTTCCAGATGTATCACAACTCCCATCAGCTCTAGTAATCACACCCAATGATGAGGAATATAGGAGTTGTAGAGCATCATGTTGAAGGCTACATAAAATTTCAGGGTAGGACAGATTTGGTCCATAGGCCTTGGGTTTGACACATGTGGTTTAGAATATGCTTTCTATCTAGAATATTGATTGTTAACTTTCTTTTGTTTTTTTCTTTTAATTTGCAGGTTATTAATGAAAGGCTTTCTACTTTTTACACTCAAAAAAAGTTGAAGAACCTTAGCATATTGCTAAGTTGTTGTAGTGGCATCCTTTCCTCATCTCCTCTCTCAATAGTTTATACTACAAAATTTGAGCTATTGGTGGATCTTCTGTGTAAGTTGTCCCACATAGCATGTCAGCAGTTTTTATCAGAAGACATTGTGTCCTCCCAGCTGTTTGAAGTCCTTCAGTTGACATTTGGGCAGTATCTTCTGGTCCAGAAGCAGCAGGCCAATGCAAATCGTGTATTTGGACAAGTGACAAAACGCCTGCTCCAACCATGTTTGCTCCTGAGACATTTGCTCACAACTGGGGTGCAGCCACGGACAAATGACGATGGCCATACACAGCAACATCTGGGTAGAGAGATCCGGAACCACATAGAAGCCTTGCTACGAGTTGCTGTTTTTCCACCAGAGCTCCTGCAGTCCTACACAGAAGAGTTGGTGCCAGAGAAGGACTCTCATAACATCAAGAAAGGGGGCTTGAAACATCTGCTGTTGCCAGTCAACACAATCCAGTCTGCACTAGGGGAACCTAATATTTGTCAGCCAGCAATTCATGGGAAAATGGTTGCAAATTCAGTGCCTTTGCTTTTTAAGCTCTTTTTAGAATCTTATAACAAAACTGAGAACCATCTTCTCTGTTTTCATATGCTCACAAAACTTTTCCAATGCCTGAAGATTTCCCATCTGCAGGGAGAGCTTTGGAACAATGCACTTTCTTCAGCAGAATGGAGTTCGGATCTCCTTGCCATGGAACAGCTTCTACATTTGGTGCTAAGCAGCAGCATCTATAATGTTGCCGCTGACAGGATTCGGCACAAGGAAGTCCAGTTCCATTTTTACCAACAATTGGCGCAGTTACTGGTGAATCATTCACAGGGTTCCATCCCTGCCTGGTTTAGGTGCCTTAATGCATTGATCTCTTTAAATCATTTGATCTTGGAACCCGATTTGGATGACTTACTGGCCTCGGCTTGGATTGATGCGGAGGTCTCTGAGCCACGTACAAAAAAGGCCCAGGAGTCTCTTGTTGGTGCTCTTTTCCACTCTTACACCAAGTTGCGGCAGTTCCCAAAACTCTTTGAAGAGGTCCTCGGTGTGGTGTGTCGTCCAGCTGCTGAAGAATTAAGGCTCCCAATTCTGCCTGCCGGCATCAAGAACAAGTTGTGTGAGTGCCTACAGGATCTACCACCCAGTCAAATACTGGATGTCATGTCTCTCATACTGGAGAAGTGTCGTACTGTCATTATTCCTGATCTCAGAGGTGATTGTGATTTGGCCTTGAAACTTCATTCTATGAGCACACTTCTGCATTCTGTCCTTTTTCATATGACGAGCTTGGAAGATTCTACTCCATTACCTATTGTGCGTCAGACTCAGAGTTTGTTGGAGACACTGCAGACGGAGGTCATCCAGGTTTTGTTCAATCTGCTTAAGAACGTCCATACAGTAAAAGCAGAACTGGAAGTTTGGGCAGAGAAAGTTGGTGACTCATTGCTTCTCCTTGCTTGCACCTGGGTAGCAACTGATACACTTTTTGGGTTGAATTGCAGACATTATATTTCTCCCCTTACCAAAGCAAATGTTACTCTTGCTGATTCCACTGTAGATATCTTGGATTTTTCAACCATTCTCCCAGGGTTGGGTGTAAAGTCTTGGAAGAAGATAACCAAACTTCTGAGTTGTGCCTGTTCCACGAGTAGATATTGCACGGAATGGCTGATGCTCCAAAAAATGAAGAACATATTGCTGCACACTACCTATAACGTTGAGCCATCACACGAGATTTTGCAGCATGCTAGTGCTTTCATCCTGGAGTCTGGAAGGTCTTTCTTCAATGGAGAGGAGGCTGAGCCCTGGGATGGCAATGCAGGGTCCATAACTAGTCTCTCTTATCCTGCTGCACATTGGCACCTTGTAGTTTCAAATCTTCCAGTTCTGTTTCCCTACCTTTCTTTGAGCAACACACAGTATGTTGCAGGGATGCTTCTGAAGACTTTGTTAGTGAACAAAATGCAGACATCATCAGATGACGAGAGTTCCTTCATCACAGTTGAGAAGATCTCCAAAGACTTGCTATGCAGTTCTCTTCTTCCAGAAATGTGTGTGCTGCACTCATCTTTCTTCAGCCATATCATTCAGCATTCTGCTGGAGTCCTTTTGCCTGTAGGACAAAGTATTGTCAACCAGCCTCTTCAACAGCTGTTTGCAGAAAATATTCCATGGTGTGATAGCACAGGGCCTAGTGATGACCCTTCTGTGTGCTGGGCAGCAATGGAGAAAGTGGCTCAGAATATACTATCACTAGTGAAGAAGAGATCTTGCATTACTTTGGAAGAAGATCACATTGAAAAGCTTTTGGATTTACTAGAGATAATTGCAGCATTGCATTTAGATAGTCTTTCTCCTCTGGACCACACACGGTGCTTCCTTTTGCTGATCTCCTTGGCTGTCAATACCAGAGCAGCTTGCAGTGAAACTTTGTCTTCGAAGTTCTTGACAACCTGCTTCCATCTCCTAGCACAGCTGCAGACCAGCAGAAATGCAAACTCGTCCTTTAAGGTTTTCTATGCTAGTGATGTCCTTGAAGCCGTTCTGACCTCTATGTTTGTAGTCTGTGAGACTTTTTCCAGCATATTTAAGACCAGTGCATGGGATGACTTTCTTCACAGTATCCAAACTTTTTTGGAACACTATCTTCAGCTCATGTTTGAAAGAAGGCAAAGTGTGAAACTAAACCTGGAAAAGTTCATGTCATTCCTAGCAACTTGCCAGCCCTATGCAACCAACAAAAAACACTCCAGATGTTGGAGCCCTGCAGCTGACCAGCTTCTTCTAGTAGCCCTGACTGCTCAGTGTCATACCCTAACTTTATACCTCCAGCAGCAGCATGGGAAGCCCCAGGTGTTGGAAACACGACTGAATTTGCTTGAACAAGCAATACAGCAGGCAGGGACCACCATTCAGCTCTGCCTTCAGAACAGCCCCAGAGGTCAACCTTTGCCTGTTACATTCATACCATGCATTACAACCCTTCTGAAAGCGGATTCCTCTTATGTTCATCTGGTAGGCCTTGTGTCTGGGGAGAGTGAGCCAGAAAGTCCAATGAAGCCAGACAAAGACCAGACGCTTTCTCATAGTGAACTGTACAAACAGTTTTATGTTCAAATATTGAAAGAACTCGATTTGGCAAGTGGCAATGTCCAATTCCTTCACTCTTCACTTCAGTTCTTAACTGTTTTCTGCGCCATGCCAGAGATGTATTCTGCACAAGTTACTCCTCTTGCTGTATTTCACTCTATCAGAAAATTACTAATGGGTAAGTAATTTTAATATCTTGTAATCCTTCATTCCTCGGTTAGATACAGAATTGTGGTGGCACATCTAGTAAATTACAGCAAGTAGTGGCTAGTAGTGATTTATATCAACATAGGTGATTACTGCATATTGATGGTTGGTTGGATAGATGGATGGTTTTCATTAGCAGATCCTAATGATTTGTCTTCTGTAGGAGAGGTCCAAGTACGTTTTTCTATGGCTGATCTGTCTCAAAAACTAACATGTCCTATCACAGTCAGCAAATTATGTCACTAATGCTAAAACTCAGAGAAATAGCGAAATAATTGAATTTGCCTTTTCTAAAACAAGGTCAGGTGCTGTCCTCGTGGTATTGGGGCAACAGTGAATAAATATGTGTTTTCAGGTTTCAAATGAAATTGTGTCTTGAAATGTGCTAAAGTTGTTCAATAGAAAGGTAGTTGTATCTCTTCAGTAAGGTTGGCATTTAGTGTTTGCCCTCTTTCTTTCTTTCTTTCTTTCTATATCATATCCCCAGATATTTTCTGTCTCTTACCTCTTTTACCAACTAGAACATTGAACTCCACTAGCTGTCAGTCTGCTACTGGGCACAATTCAAAGTGCTGCCTCTAGCCTTTAAAGCCTAAACGGTTCCAGCCCAGCTTACCTGTCCAAACATATCTCTCCCTATGAACCATCTAGGTCTCTAGGATCGTCTGGGGAGGCCCTGCTCTCGGTCCTGCCACCTTCGCAGATGCGATTGGCAGGAACGAGAGACAGGGGCTTCTCAGTGGTGGCCCCTTGGCTATGGAATGCCCTTCCTAGGGATATTAGATTAGCCCCCTCTCTCCTAACATTTTGAAAAAGAGTTAAAACCTGGCTTTTTGAGCAAGCATTTGCAAATGCAGTGCAACAAGCTAATTTAGATCCATGGAACGATTGGACAATGTGACTGGAAAATGATTTTAGTATTGAGACGCCGAGGACTTATTTTATTGTTCTTATTGTTCCTATTGTTTTATATGGTTTATATTATATGTTAATGTTTTTAATTATATTTTATGTTGTTGGGAGCACTGAATTAAGCTGATTGTAAACCGCCTTGAGTCACCTTCGGGCTGAGAAAGGCGGTAGATAAATACGGTAAATAAATAAAGGCTTCCCATAAACTCTGGCCATGGGGAGGTGCTGTTGTTCCATTTTCCATGCCAAGGAGCTTGTTGTCCATGGGTGCCTTACTGATCAAATTTCCACCATGTCATGGGTGCCTTTTTTCCACCCTGCCAAAATGGTACCTATTGATCTACTCACATTATTGGTTTCAAACTGCTAGGTAAGCAGAAGCTAGGACTGATGGCGAAGCTCATGCAAACTCGAGGCTTTTAACTGCCAACCTTCTGGTTGGCAAGATTTTCTGCAGCTGGCAGTTTAACCCACTGTGCTAATCACTTCCCTCTCACTGCTGAGCCTGTAGAATATTTCTTCCAATTCCTCTTTCCTATAGGAAAGTAAGTGAAACAATCCTGACATTTTAGAAAAGACAAAATAGAACTTGCAAAGTTTAGGTCTTTCCAACTTTACTGTAGCCACCTCACTGTATAAGATTGCAGTAGTACTAGTTAAGGATAATTGTCTGGATTAAAACTACAGGAGATTTAAAAATCAATTGCCTATCTCAGGATAAATGGAACCATACGTTCCTTTCCCATATATTCAGGTTCAGAAATGAATTAGGCTTCTGTTCTAAAAGCAGGTCTTTATGTTGCTTTCTCCCTGATTTTTCTCTGCCACTCTCTATCTCTCTTTATGTGTATGTGTGTAAGATATAAAACAGTGTAAGTACATCAGTGCAGTATTTTAAGGTAGGTAGCCCCCTTTTGCTTATATGTGTTTGAAAAGCTTTCTACAATGATTCAGTATCCAAACAAAATTAAGAGGCTGCTAAGATATTTATCTGCAGGTCCTCAAATTCTTCACTGTGAATGTTGCCTAAAATTCCTGGGATTTGGATGATTTAAACATTTCTAGTAACAGTTTCTCTTAAATAATTACAGGTCCTGGAGTCCAGTTTATTCAAGATCTAGAAGTCCAGCTGACAGAACTGATGACCCAGTTGATGGAGAAGTGTACCTCAGATGACTTTTGTATTATCTTGAGGCTCTTGCTTGAAGATCTAGATGTTAGCAACATTTGGAAACAAAATTCTGAAGTAGGGGAGAATTATATTATTTAACTTCCCTTACAAACCTCCTCTATGAGTTGATGAAGCTCCTCTACTATGTGCTGCTGTCTATGCTGTCATTTTTCTTTCCCATTGCTCGAAGTTGTAACCTGTAGCCTTGAGTTTTATTTATGTGAATGTATTAGATTGATTTCTGTTGAATTACATTAACCCAGCTTTCTTTAACCCAGTGTTTTAATGTTGTAATGAGAACAACTCCCAACATCTAAAAAAAGCAAAGTTGGTCCAGATTCAGAATTCTCATCATCATGATTATCCACGGAGTAGAATCACAGAAGATATAACAATCAATAAGCTGTTTGTGTTAAATTATTTAGTTGTATATATGCATAAAAAGTAAACAGAAATAACAGCACACATTTTGTATAGCAGCACAACTCTATCTGTCCAGAAGTAGCAACAGTCCTTGAACATTTTTTTGTCTTAAAAAAGTTTTTCACAAATTTAGGTATGGCTAATGTTGCTTATGAGTTTAGCTGGTCTTCACTTCCCCTATTTCACGAACATATTGATCACCATCTTGTCCTCTTCATATATCTTGCAGGCAGTATTGGAAGCTGTCACTCTAATCAAAGTGCTGCTCGATTGCCCTTTAAGTGGAGAGAAGGAGAAAATGTTCTGGTTGTCCAGTCCCCAAATAATTACAGCTTTAGTTGTAAGTATGTCAACAAATCAAAACTGAGAAACTAGTGAAAAGAAACATTGGGAAAACATGTTTCTCTCATCAGCAACAAAGTGAATATGCATTTGTGGCCCTCGTGGAAAACCCTATTCCAAGCCCTAGTCCTATGTGTTTCTGGAAAGACTGTTTTATTGTAAAATTGTTGCAGGACTTTGTCAGTGGAGAAAACATCTTTTATTGTACTTCTTTCCTCCAACTATCACAGTTGCAAGCCAAAGAAGCATCTCAGGATGCAGCACTGCTTCCCATCCTCATTGTCCCTGTGTTAGAGACAGTAGCCATCCTCCTGAGGCGAGGAGAAGGGATGTTCTCCAACCCACATCATGTTACCCTGGTTTTCAGCATTCTTCTGACTGTTCCTCTTGATCAAAGGGATTATGGTAGCATCTTCCTTGGGATTCATGAAATACTCTTTTCCATACTTCAGTGCCACCCCAAGGTAATGGTTGAGTAACTGTCTTGTTTTGGTTTGATTTTTTCTCATAAGATGTAATGGTCTTCAGGTAATTTCTGTGGCTCTGAGCAGATTTAATATGATAACAGAGTTCAACTACGCCTTCACATTTTCAGGGTTGATTGTTTACAGATATTTTCTCTAGAAATCTGTAAGTCAGGGGTCCTCAAACTTTTTAAGGAGAGGGTCGCTTCATAGTCTTTCAGACTGTTGTGGGAGGGGGGAGTATAGTTTTTAAAAAAGAATGAATTCCTATGTGCACTACACATATTATATGTAGTGCAACAACCCCCCCCCCCCCAAATACAATATTTAAAATGAAGGACAATTTAACCACAAATTTATTAGCATTTCATTGGGAACTTTGGGCCTGCTTTTGGCTAATGATAAAGTCAAGTTCATAAGGGTTGCTTTTTACCTTCAAGTCATTTCAGATGTAGGTCAACACAAATTCTAAAGTTTAGGACGGGGGCCTGGGAAATGACCTTTTAGGGCTGTATCCATCCCGTGGGCCTTAGTTTGGGGACCCCTGCTTTAGGTCCTCTGAGGTAACTCTTATCATCAAATTCGGTTTTTAGCAGAACATAACTCAACACAACATTGAAGTTCCCATTAAAATGATATAAGGAAGTAGTATAGGTGAGAACTAATCCATTAATCGAGTTTGTGAAAGTTTAACCTGCAAAATGGTGGTGGGGAGGATGACTGTCCTTCATCACATCCCCTTCCCCACTATTGGTTGCATTCCGTCGCTAAGCATTCTGACCCTTTGCATTCTTACGGGACTGTTTCAGAGATTCCCACCCTTAGAGTTTTTACCCCTAAAGAGCTTTTGTGTCTCTGTGTTTGTAAATATATCTCAGGATTCTTTTTGTTTGGTGATAACCTCTCTGTTGTATACGAGTGCTTCTGTTTTGGCAATATATAATGATAGACAGTACCTGTGTATAATGCCACAAAGATATATTTTATTGTGGCTTTCCAAAAATCCAAATCCTGAGGATAGTGTAATTTGGCCTTCATTTTTTTATGCACACACCCACACAGGCATGATATGTATACCACTACATTTAAAATGACAGTTTGTAGTATGGTAACAAATATTTTTACTATATCCTACAGAATGCCATTTGTCCTTTTGCTTCATTGTTTTTCAGGTGATGTTAAAAGCAGCTCCATCTTTCTTAAACAGTTTTCATAGACTGGTAGTTTCAGTTATGCATGAAGGAAGACAGAAAGGAAACAGAGGTAAGCTGTTTCATTATTTTTGATTTTTATCTTGTATTATGGTCTTGTCCTGTATATAGAACATAAGTCCTGTTGAGTCAAACAAAGATTCATCTAGTCCTGATTCCTATTTTCCACAGTAGACTGACCGTATTTATAAGATGCCTGTCATCATTATTTTTCTTAATGATCAAGTGTAATATTCCCTTTGCACTTTCTGTCTTGAATTTGTTTTGCTTTTCTTTTAAAGTGTTGATGATCCTTCCTCCAGTTTTCACACCTCCTTGAAGTCAAGATGATTAAACTGAGGCTGTTGTGTTTTAGACATAGCATGAGAAGACATTTTTTAATAGGAAAGACAGTGGTGCTTGCCCAGTTAAAAATAATTGAAAAAGATCAAAACGGCATTACAGGTGAATCATTGAATCATAGAATTGGAAGAGACCTCATGGTCCATCCAGTCCAATCCCCTGCCAAGTAGCAGGAAAATTGCATTCAATGCCATCCTGGCAGATGGCCATTAGGCATGGTTAGGTTCGATCGGAACCCTCGTAATTCAGATTGAAATCAAAATTAATCCAGTTTTGAAGTGATTTCGAAGCGATTTGAGAAACCGGAAGTATCCTTGCCCTTTCAAAGCCTTTGTCGCCATCTTTTTTCCGATCCAGGAACTGAATCGGAAATGAATCTGCTTTGGAGGCAAGCAGCTGCTTGGATGCAGGGATGCTTGCCTCCAGCCAATGAGGGGAAACCATCTCGGGAGGAGCGGGGTTTCGGCACGGCAGCCATTGCCCTTTAAAAAGGGCTGCACATGCCTCCTTCAATGAGATACCTCTTCATTTAGCTGATTCGATTTTTTTTCAGCCAAGGATCATGTTCACAAACTTGGTTTAAATCAAGAATATTAATCTTTAAAAAAGAGGAAAGTCATCTCATGGTATCAACATTTAGACCAATTGCATTAATTCATCAGGATGTTACACTCCTAGCATATATCCTGGCAATTAGGATCAATAGCATCAGAACAGATTGTGTTGAACTGAATCAAGTGGATTTCCTGCCAAACTGTAAACTTTGTCAGATGCTATTCACCTAATATATAAAAAATTGTATCCATTTACTGATTTTGTTAATGTAAGATCACAAACAGTGAGACTGTTTGCACCCCATCTTAAGCTATTGTTGAATGTTCTTACACCAAACTGTCATGCTAAGAGTGATGACTCATTAACAGCTCACACGGCAAACATTTTGCTAAGTGAGCGTTCCAGGCTGTATGGCCATGTTCCAGAAGCATTCTTTCCTGACGTTTCATCCACATCTATGCCAGGCATCCTCAGAGGTCATTAGGACTGTTAGAAACTAGGCATGTGAGGTCTATATATCTGTGGAATGTCCAGGATGGGAGAAATAACTTTTATCTGCTTATGGCAGGTGTGAATATTGCAATTGACCACCTTGATTAGCATTGAATGGCCTTGTAGCTTCAAAGACCGGCTGCTATCTGCCTGGGGGAGTCCTTTGTTAAGAGGTGTTATCTGGCCTTGATTGTTTCATGTCTGGAATTCCCCTGTTTTTTGAGTGTTTCGCTTTACTGTCCTGATTTTAGACTTTTAAAATACTGGTATCCAGATCTTGTTCATTTTCATGGTTTCCTCTTTTCTGTTGAAATTGTCCACATGCTTGTGGCTTTCAACAGCAGCCCAGTGATTCCAGCCATGAAAGCCTTGGACAACACAATTAGCTTAGTGCTAGCTCTTTCAAAGTTTCAAACACTACTTAGTTTTCTAGCTGGACTATGTCTTGATTTATTTGTATTTCCATGTCTGTTTCCTTTGTGTATCTTTTGTTCTTCTATTTACTTGCAAATGTAAATAAAATGTTTTAAAAAATCACTTTTAAAATTATTTTAAAAGGGATCGCAGATGAATCTGAAGTGATACTGAAATGTGCCCACCTAGTGGAGAGAATGTATACTTATATTGCTGCAAAAACAGAAGAATTTACTGTGTTGTCTCCCTTCATTGTGGCCCAGTATGTCATGGAACTGCAGAAGGTAATGATCAACTATTTGTCTGAAAGTCCTGATGCATGAGAAAAGGTCAGCTGAGTGTTTATCATATAACAAACACCTCAGAGAAAGACCAAAAAGATTCTGAAACAAAAAAAATGCCTCTGACAGTTAAGATTCATATTCTTGCCTTTCCCCCCAAAAATGCTCAGTTGTCCTGTTTTAGGGGAAGAGATGCAGTTGAAATGTTGCAACCCTTCATAATGCACAGAGCCTTCTCTGTGACAGCACCGAGTATTTGGAATACTTTGCCAGCTGAAGTGCGTGCCCTGCAATATTTGTCCTCCTTTCGCAGGGCTTGCAAAACCCATCTCTTCAAGCTGGCATTTGACTGCTGATTCTGTAATTCTGTTTAGTTAGCCTAGTTTTAAGTTTAGTTAATTTTATGTGTTTTATCTGTTTTATGCTAATTTGTGAGCCGCTCCGAGCCCTCGGGGAGTGGCGCCATACAAAAATGAATAATAAATAAATAAATAAACAAACAGATAATAAATAATTTGAGGTACTGATTCACTAAAATCAGTAGGGATATGTTTCTTCAGATATCTTGAAAAAACTATTGTTTGATTCCAAGGAAAGTGCTCCTCTCCTTCATGTATTCAGATCATTGCCATTGTTTGCTATAATCACAGTGTGTTGTGGTTATTGCCAAGTTTTCTTGAGCTCAAACATTTAATTTGTTTATGTTGGAAGCAGCAATGTTTAGCACGTTATGTTGCTCTTGTACTGCTATTTGCACTAGTGTTACTAAAAGACTTAGCAAAAGGAAGCTGAAAAATACGTTTGATTATTTTGGTCCTTTTTCTTTTGGCATTATCTCTGTTTTGAGCTTGGGAAATCGGCACCTGGGTTTTTCAGAATCCCTTCTTTTTCTCAGATTGTTGAGAGTATGGACTATAGTTCGGAAAACTATAGAGGGATAGATTGCTCTATTTAAATGGCTCAAGGGCTGCTCCAAAGAGGAGGGTACAAGTGTGTTCTTTCCTGCCTCAAAGGGGAGGGCCAGAATTAATGATATTGTTGACAATAAGAGCACTTTGGCAATGAAACCAACTGTCCACAGTAGCAGTTCCCAACCTTTGGTCCTCCAGGTGTCTTGGACTTCAGCTCAAGAATTCCTGTCTGGGGCTTCTGGGAACGGAAATCCCAAACACTTGGAGAGATGGTGGCATCTCTTTCACTTGATGTCTTCAAAAAGGCTAGATAGACACTGCCTGGGGATGCTGTACCTGGAAATCTTGCATTGAACTGGGGATTGTACTGGATAGTCCATGAGACCCCTTCCAACTCTGTTATTCTGTGATTCATTCTTTACCAGGATAGTAGAGAAAATGTGGGCTTCCATATGTTGTTGAATGACATTGCAGATCATTCTTCACTATTGACTAGTAACTTAGGCTGATGTCAGTTACTGTCGATGGTGCAATGCGTTAAACCAGGGGTGAGCAATTATTTTTTCCAAGGAGCCACACGAGAGCCAAAAAATATTGTGGAGGGCCGCACCTAAAGGCTGAACTACATTCTAATCTACATTATTTACTTATTTACTATATTTACTATATATTACACATCATTAATATTAACATATTAATATATCAAGAAATATTCATATATTAGTATTAATATCATAATTATTATATTATAGTATATAGACATTATGATATATTGAAATTATAATATAATATAACATTTTATTATATTATTTATTATATTATATTATTATAATAAAATTATAATAAAATTATTATAAAAACCACTGACTAAAATAAAATTAAATTCAAGAAGTTCTTCCGGAGCCACAGCGAAGGACAGGAGGAGGCACTCTACTCTCTCCCTCCCTTCCTTTTTGCCCATATGGACACAAAGCATCATGTTGCTTTGTAGCCGCCCTAGTGAGAGTTCGCCTCCCTCTCTTCAGGAAGGAAGCCGCGGGCTGGATGGCATCGCCCAGAGGGCCGCATTTGGCCCACGGGCTGTAAGATGCCCAGGTCTGCGTTAAACCCTTGTGCTGGCAGGACTGCTGCCCAACAGGTCAGAGGGAGAGCGGGTTGAGCTCCCTCTGTCAGCTCCAGTTCCCTATGCAGGAACATGAGAGAAGCCTCCCACAAGGATGGGAAAACATCAAAAATAACCGACCATCACTGGGGCAATGTCCTTGCAGACGGCCAGTTCTCTCACACCAGAAGTGGCTTGCAGTTTTTCAAATCGCTTCTGACATGAAAAAATAAATCCAATAACATCTGAAGGATTTCACTTGGTGGAGAACCTTGGGGTCTCCAGGGATTTTGGTGTACAACTCTCATTAGTCATATCCAGCATGGCCAATGATAATGCACGGGAGGAATTTTATTCCAAAACATTTGGAAAGCCCTGGGCTAAGGGCTCAGGAATTCTCTAAGAGAAGAGCTGTGTTTCCTAATCATGCCTAAATCATTCCTAAATCCTGATGTTACCGTAAAGGTTTTCCTAAACTTGCTGATTCCTCTTTTCTATTTTTTGCTCTCTGTCTTCAAAATATTCTTATGAAAATGGCAGTTATTATAGCTCCAGGTTTTGATGAGGGAAAGCTTTTTCTTGAGGGGATAATTCATGAACTTAGTTGCTAGAAATCAATATAGGATGCCTACAAAGATGGTTTGTATTCTTGGGAATAGACATTTCGTAGCTATCTTTGATGGTCCATGCTGAAAGTATTATTCTTTGAAGGCAGCTCACTCTCCAGCACTGTCATAATGATTTCAAGTTTGCTTCATTAGAAAATAATTTAATGCTTGCCTGAGGAAGCAAGAGGAAAGACTGGATTTTAATGACAGCTTTGAGTTTAATTTCTGTCATTCTAGGTACTCAGGTAGTATGAGGCTAAATTGGACTGAGGGAGACCAGCCTCAGCGGAAAGATGCTGCCAGGACTGACCTTTTACTGCAGAGATTGTGCCAGTTATAGGCGAGGCTGGAAGAAACAGCCAGGGCTCAGTTGACGAAGACTTGTTTCCAGCTCTGCTTTCAGCTTCAAAGATAGGCTTAGATCTGTTGATTTAAGAGGATAATGTATAATGAATGTATGTCTTGCCTGGGGGGCTAAAAGTAGAGAGTGTATATAAGTAGCACTTTCACAGTGTGATGCTGTACATATTCAAAAAGAAGCATCATTGAGTTCATTGGGTTTTTGTTGTCCTTTGTCATTTAATTTCTATCCTGCGCCACCACCTCGAAAGGACTTGGGACAGCCCACAACACAAATAAATCCCACATTTGAGATTATATGTTTATATACTAAAGCTGCTTCATATATATTCTATGGAGTTCTTACATGTATGTTAATGCATAATACGATCCCTGTAACTGTGGGGGATACACCCCCCCCCCCCCGGTGGATATCTGAAACTAGATAATAACGAATCCAACATTTTGGCTATACTTGGGCCAGAAGCATACCATAGAATAGCACTTGAGGACTTAGAGAGGCCCATAAAGACTTGGGGAGGGTTTGGGTTTTTTTGGGTTTTTTGGAGTGTGGGTCAGTTAAACTATAAATGTCAATCCGTGGCTTAGTGGGATTCTCCTGTGTTTTTAGCTGCATTTTTATGTTAGTTTTTTTTGCTTTTGATGGACTTGTAGTACATGTGGTATTCTGAGGATATAATAGCCAAGATACATTATCTCCCCCTGCCTCAAAAGAAAAAAAAGCTATCATATATACTCCAGTATAAGATGAGTTTTTCAGCCCGGTTTTTAGACTAAAAAAGTCCTCCTTGGATTATACTCAAGTCAAAGTTACTTATTATTTTACTCTGTTGTTGCTGTTGTTGTTATTACATTTATTATTTTACTCTATTTATTATTATTATTATTACATTTATTATATTTATTATTTTACTCTATAATTATTACATTTATTATTTTACTCTATTATTGCTATTACATTTCCATTATTTTAATCCTTTATTATTATTTTTATTACATTTCTTATTTAACTCTATTATTATTGGAAGGATACATAAGCACATTCACATTGAAGAAGGTTAGAATAATGGTTTAATCAGAGTTGGGCAAACTTATCATAAATTATAGTTTTATGTAAATATTCAAAAACATGTAACCTACTGATGCCTCTAATAATGTAATTTTACTGGTATCTATTTTTATTTTGAAATTTACCAATAGCTGCTGCATTTCCCACCCTCAGCTTATACTTGAGTCAATCTGTTTTTCCAGTTTTTTGTGGTAAAATTAGGTGACTCAGCTTTTATTCGGGTTGGCTTATACTCATGTACAAACTAGTCAAATGTGGGCTAGGCAAAACTACGGTTAGGTGGATCTGTAATTGGTTAAGCGAACGAAACCAGGGAGTGCTCACCAATGCTTCCTCTTCATCCTGGAAAGAAGTGACGAGCGGAGTGCCACAAGCAGGGTTCCGTCCTGGGCCCGGTCTTGTTCAACATTTTTATTAATGACTTAAATTAAGGGTTAGAAGGCATGATCATCAAGTTTGCAGGTGACACCAAATTGGGAGGGATAGCCAATACTCCAGAAGACAGGAGCAGAATTCAAAATGATCTTGACAGATTAGAGAGATGGGCCAAAACTAACAAAACGAAGTTCAACAGAGACAAATGCAAGATTCTCCACTTAGGCAGAAAAAATGAAATGCAATGGGGGACGCTTAGCTTGAGAGCAGTACATGTGAAAAAGATCTTGGAGGCCTCATGGACAACAAGTTAAACATGAGCCAACAATATGATGCAGCGGCAAAAAAGCCAGTGGGATTTTGCCCTTCATCGATAGGAGTACAGTGTCTAGATCCAGGAAAGAGTTGTTTAGACCACACCTAACATACTGTGTCAAATTCTGGGCACCACAATTGAGGAGAGATATTGACAAGATGGAATGTGTCCAGACAAGGGCAACTAAAATGACCAAGGATCTGGAGAACAAGCCCTATGAGGAGCAGCTTAAAGAGCTGGGCATGTTTAGCCTGAAGAAGAGAAGGTTGAGAGGAGACATGATAGCCATGTGTAAATATGTGAGGGGAGGTCATAGGGAGGAGGGAGCAAACTTGTTTTCTGCTGCCCTGGAGACTAGGACGCGGAACAATGGCTTCAAACTACAAGAAAGGAGATTCCATCTGAACATGAGGAAGAACTTCCTGACTGTGAGAGCTGTTCAGCAGTGGAACTCTCTGCCCCAGAGTGTGGTGGAAGCTCCTTCTTTGGAGGCTTTTAAACAGAGGCTGGGTGACTATCTGTCAGGGGTACTTTGAATGCGATTTTCCTGCTTCTTGGCAGGGGGTTGGACTGGATGGTCCACGAGGTCTCTTCCAACTTTATGATTCTATGATTCTAAGTATATACAGTAATCAAATCTGCTCCACTTATTTGGGGCTGTACTGGAAAAGTATGGAATAGGGGGTAAAATTGGGGGGACGGGGACGACACTACCTTGTTCTGATAGAAATCTCTGATGACTCAAAAAGCCTTCTGTCATTAGAAAAGCCTTCTGTCAATAGAGTGGTTGGCTCCCAACAACTTGTCTGTTATCCATTGCATCCAATACAGCGTTACATTTATTTGCTGGTCTACATGTTTCTATCATTGTGCTGTACAACTTCAGAAACTTGAAGATAGACTTTTCAAAAAACATGTGTAATATTTAAGGAACATAAGTGACAACGACACACAGAGAGAGCAGCGTTTGTGTTTGCCACCTGGCATTCTAGTGTTCCTTAGATCTTTGCCTATCTCATGCAAACATATTTGATGTGGATAATTTGTACTGTTGGTTTTTTTTCCAGGTTTAGGATTTGGATTACTTTGCTACAGAATTTTACATTTTAAAAAATCTCCCACGCATGAGTGTCTGAAAAGCTTCTAAATAACTACTGCATATTTCAAATATGTTCAACCATTAATATTGCACTCTTATTGGGTTTTAAAAAAAATCTAGGTTGTCTTATATCAGAGGTGTTAGGACATTTTATATTAAGGATAGTTAAAACTAATGGACAATACAAGGCACTCCCATAAAACTGTATTTTGTTCTAATATTGAGAGAAGAGACCTTTTCAGTTAGTCCTAACAAAATTAAGGGTGTTATTTTTGTACTGTCAGTGACATTCCCTCATGTATTGCAGGTGGGATAATAATAAGCCAATATCTGTGCTCAGCACTTTTAAATAAAGAGAAGCAAGCTTTAATAAGTCATTTGTATTCCTCTCAGGTGACTCTGCACCCAGCGGTGAAGAAACATCTAACGGAGGGAATTTATCACATCCTTGATCTTTGCCTTGAGCGTGATATCAAGTTTTTAAATGCAGCTTTACCTGCAGGAGTGAGAGAAGTTTTGAAGGAGCTGTATCGAGACTACAATCATTATCACAAATCTCTAAAGCAAGGGGATGAAAAGTACACAGCATGAGTGTCTGTACTACTTTGCCATATCACTGTGGATTATCAGAATGACAAACATTTGCAGTTTGTGAGGGCTATTTGTAACTTTGGGTATTTAAGTGAGATCCGGAATCCAGAGACAATCTGCATCTAAACTGGCACATGGGGAACTGTGGCAAACCCATGCCCTTTGCAAGTTTGTACATGGAGACTTGGCTTGGTTTTTGAAAAGGAAATACCGTTGAAATATTTGCAAATGTGAAGGGCGGGTACCAGTACTGTAGAGACAAAGCCTAACTTGCTATTGTTAGGCTATGTTCGGCTGCACACTGCTTCTGGTGACAACCTTTGGGAGTCAAGGAACTCCTCCTTTATGCCAGTGAAGTAAGAGTGAACCATAATCTTCATGCAAGCCTTCTCTTGTGGCAGATAGTAACAATTAATACTAAACAGTGGAAGAAAAACTTGCCATTATGGAACCAACATAAAACTTCTGCAAGTGGAACATCTCTCTCCCTATAAATTAGGCATGGGAAACTTCGCCCTTCCAGGTGTTTTGGACTTCAACTCCCACAATTCCTAACAGCCGGTAGGCCGTTAGGAATTGTGGGAGTTGAAGTCCAAACACCTGGAGGGCCAACATTTACCCATGCCTACTATAAATCCACCTCTGTGTATTGTCCACTACTGATACAGGAATTTACTGATCAGTGAAAAGCAGGGGATGTCTAAGAAGCATCTGGCTATGTTTTCATAACTGGATACAGACAAAGGTATCCTTCAGGACTGAACCAGTTCTAGAGGATGTCATCATCATCATCATCACACACCTGACTACGTCCCTATAGGTGGGTTTAGAAGGGGTCTTGGTTGCTGTATGATGGAGCTAGATATTTCTGTCCCTGCAATAACCCAACAAGTTGCATAGGTTAGACCAGGCCTGGGCAAATTTAAGCCCTCCAGGTGTTTTGCTTAAATGACTGGGGGGAAATGAAGGGGCCTGAGGCTGTTAGGAATTATGGGAGTTGAAGTCCAAAACATCTGGAGAGAGGGCTTAAGTTTACCCAGGCCTGGGTTAGACTTACGTTGTGTAACTCACTAAAACTGTCAAATTTTTCTTTTTATATATTTATACTGTGGGGGGAAAAATATTTGTATGCACTTGTGCAAAATTGTCAACTAATTACTAAACATAATCTTTTTGTTAAAAATGAGCTTGCGTTTCTTCTTTCCACAAAACATTGACATGCTGGAAGCATACAGCCAGCCCTCCATAGTCACAGATTATGCACCTATGGATTCGACAATTCATGGCTTGAAAATATCCTCCCCACACCTCCAAAAGTTCCAAAGGATAAGCCTTGACTTTGCCGTTTTATATAAGGGACACTGTCTTACTGCACTGTTTTATACAATGGAACTTGAGCTTCCATGGATTTTGATATCCACAGGAGGTTTTAGAACCAAACCAAGGGCTAACATGGTAGCTAACAAGGGCTAGTGAGAGATTGACGCAAGAGTGAAGTGGGGTTACTCACCTGAATCTTTATTTGTCACATTTATGTGCTCTTTTATAGTAGTTCCCCATTTTTTCATTCACAGCAATTCTGTAGGGGAGTTAAAACTGAGAAAGAGTGAGCGGCTTAGTATCAACTGTGAGGGTACTTTTTGTACCCAACATCCACATTCATATTGGATACTGTGTGTCACCCAGTGTCACAATCGCCGACTTAGAACTGCCCCTTTAACACACACACGGAGACGTAGTAAAGGCTAACTATGTTTATTTAATAAAACAAATCCAAAAAGGCAATTCTCTTAAAAAAGTTCATAGAATTGAGCAATCAGCACGAAGCTGCAGTTCAGTAAAGCAAACAAAGTTCCAAAAGGTAGATCCAAAGGCAAATAGGCTAAAAAGCTTGGCAAGGCTCCCGGATTCAATCCGGAACGAAGCAAGGGATCCGCACCAATGCGAATCGGAATCAAGGCAAGGTCTTGGTCCAAGGCGAGCCAAACTAGGCTCCAAGATTCACTCCGCTTCAACGCCCTTCAGATCAGACGTGGCCGGAGAACTGACGATCAGTTCCCACGGGGCCGTTCTTAATCCCTCGGCCTGGAACCCCGACGATCTAGGGCCCGGCGTCTCCAGTCTCTACTTTCCGAACGGCGACGGTCTAGGGACAGATGCCAGCTCCTCCTGCCCTCTATGTCCCTGCGCCTGTTGTGAGAACGGCCCCGCTCTTCCGGCCTAGTATCGCTATCTTCCTGAGAAGCAGCCTCCCCCGGAGTTTCCCAGCCGCTAGCCTCCATCTGCTGCCCGGCCAGCTCTTGGGAACCTCGGCCGTTTGGGAATTCATAACTATCTCCGCTATCTGCTTCGCTGCCTCCCATCTCCACCTGGTCCGCTCCTTCCCCGGGAGAATGCTCCCACTCGAGATCCCAGGCTAAGCTCTCTACAGGTGAACTGGGCAAAGGCACGGCTGACCAATCTTGCTCTGGGCCTTCCAACTCATCCTCTGAGTCCCTTCCAGCCTGTGCGGGTCCCACTGCCAACGGGACCCCGGCGGATCACCCCCAGTGGCACGAGCGGCCCATGGGTGCTACACTATCCCCCCTCAGGGCCCCCTGGCCGCCCCGGGGCTTGGGCTTGTCAGGATACGTGCGGTGGAAACGAGCCACCAGCTCCGGTGCGTGTACATCTCGAGCCTTGACCCAAGCACGTTCTTCCGGGCCAAAACCCTTCCAGTCAATGAAGTACTCCAACTTCCTGTAACGGAGGCGGGCATCCAAGATGTCCTGCACCTCGACCTCCTCTCCGCCCTCCCGCATCACGGGGGAGCGGCGGCTGCGTCACGTCAGGCCGCACCCCTTCGCCGGGCGGAGCAAGGAACGATGAAACACCGGGTGGAGTTTCATGTCCGCTGGGAGTTGTAGTTTGAAGGAAACAGGGCCCACCTTCTCCAACACCTTGTAGGGGCCCAAAAATCTCGCATCAATTTGCGGCTCGGGCGTTGGGTCGGCAGGTTCTTGGTAGACAACCAGACTCGATCCCCCACCAGGACGTCAGGACCCTCCTGGCGCGCCCGATCAGCCATCCGCTTGTAGTCGGCCTTGGCCTGGTCCAATTGAGTACGTAGCAAATCTTGAAGTGCAGCGAGCTCTCGCAGCCAATCCTCCGCCACCGGCACTTCCCCCGACGGAGTCACGGGAGGGTAGAACCGGGGATGGTAGCCATAGTTGGCAAAGAAAGGAGTCTCCTTGATGGATTCCTGCGTCGCATTGTTGTAAGCAAACTCTGCCATCGACAACAAAGACGCCCAGTTGCTTTGCTGGTAGTTAACATAGCACCGCAGATACTGCTCCAAGGTGGCATTCACCCGTTCGGTCTGGCCATCGGTCTGAGGATGGTGGGCCGTAGACATCCGCGCCTCAATCCCCAGCTGCTTCTGAACAGCCTTCCAGAACTGGGAAGTGAACTGGGAACCACGGTCTGTCACCAAACTCTCGGGCAGGCCATGCAACCGAAACACATGTTGCACAAACATATCGGCCGTCTCCTTGGCCGTAGGCACCCCCACACAGGGGATGAAGTGTCCCATCTTGGTGAGACAGTCCACCACGACCAGGATCGTGGTGAACCCCTTGGACTTGGGCAAATCAGTGATGAAATCGGCCGAAATCATCTTCCACGGGCCAGAAGGGGTCGGGAGGGGCTGGAGCAAACCGGCCGGCTTGCCCCCCGGGTTCTTGGCCCGCTGGCACACAGGGCAGGATCCCACAAAGTCCTCCACATCCCGGTGCACTTTGAGCCACCAAAAGTCCCGTAGGACCAGCTGCAGAGTCTTAAAGAGCCCAAAATGTCCCGCTGCCTTGGTGTCGTGGCAAAGCTTTAGAATGTCCCCCGCTCAGGGCCCGGAGAAACATAAACAGAGTCACGGTGATAGAGCACCCCGTTTCTCACCTGAAACGGAGCCTGCACCCCCTTGGTCAGCTGCTCTTGCACCCAAGGGTCGTCCCGTTGGCGGGCCTGAACCCGCACACTCAACGGCCGCTTATCCACAGGGCCGGGCGGGGCCGCCGGAGCCGGCGCGGGAGCCGTTCGAGCGGCTGCAAAGTTCTCCGCCTTGAGCAGAGGCTGCTCGGGTAGGCCTTCCCCCCCGCGGACATACTCCGGCTTCCGGGACAGGGCATCAGCTTGCTTGGTCTGCTTGGGGGTCACATAGTGAATGCGGAAATTGAAGCGCTCAAAGAACAGGGACCATCTCTGTTGCCTCTGGTTCAATTTGCGCTGAGACTTCAAGTGCTCCAAATTCCGGTGGTCGGTGTGAACTTCCACCGGGAATTTGCCCCTTCCAGGAGGTGTCTCCAGACTTCAAACGCCACCTTGATGGCTAGGGCTCCTTCTCCCAAATGGTATAGTTCTTCTCTGGCGCCGTGAGCTGCCGGGAATAGTAGGCGCAGGGCAACAAGTCCGTCCCCTGTGGTTGGAGCAGGATCGCTCCCACTGCGACATCAGAAGCGTCAGCCTGCACGATGAAGGAGTGCGGGGTTGGGGTGCTGCAAAAGCGGCTGAGTGGTGAACAGCTGCTTCAGCCTCCGAACCCCGCATCCGCCTCCGGCGTCCACCGGAACGGCACCTTACCCGCAGGCACTGGGTGATCGGATCAGCCCACTTGGCAAAGTCAGGAATGAACTTTCTGTAGTAGTTGGCAAAGCCCAGGAAGCGTTGAATGTCCTTTTTGCTGGCCGGAGCCGCCCAGTCAACCACAGCCTGGATCTTGGTGTCATCCATGGCAATGCCCGTGGAGGAAATACGGTAGCCCAGAAAGTCCACCTCACGCAGATCAAACGCACACTTCTCCAGCTTAGCATAAAGCCCGTGGGCCCGCAGTCTCTGGAGCACTTCCCTGACGTGGCGGTCATGGGTGGCCTGGTCCGGAGAAAAAATCAGCAGATCATCAAGATAGACGGCCAGATAGCGATCCAGCAGGTCTCGGAAAATGTCATTCATGAAATGTTGGAAACAGGCGGGGGCATTGCACAAACCGAATCCCATCACCAGGTATTCGAAACTGCCCCACTTGGTCTGGAACGCAGTCTTCCACTCATCTCCCTGACGAATCCGGACAAGATTATAAGCACCCCGGAGGTCCAGTTTCGTGAATACCTTGGCGCCCCGCATCCGTTCCAGCAACTCGGGGATCAGGGGCAAGGGGTAGCGGTTGCGAATCGTGATCTTGTTGAGCTCCCGATAGTCATTACACAACCGCAGTTCCCTGATTTCTTCTTGACAAACAGGATGGGGCGCCCCCGCCGTCGACTGCGAGGGGCGGATGAACCCCTTCCGCAGGTTTTCGTCCAGGAAATCGCGAAGGGCCTGCTGCTCCGGGTCCGAGAGGGGGTAGAGCCTCCCCCTCGGGATCGGGGCTCCGGGTTCCAAATCAATGGCACAGTCATAAGGCCGGTGCGGAGGCAGCCGTTCCGCCTCCTTCTCGCTGAAAACGTCCCAAAAACCAGCGTACTTCCTGGGCAGCGTCGCCACCGTAGTCACCTCCTGCGCCGCACACACCCGGGCCATCATGCACTGGCTCTGGCAATGGTCAGAAGCAAAAACAAGCTGTCGCTTGGCCCAGGAGATCTGGGGATCATGAAGCGTCAGCCACACAACCCCCCAACACAATAGGAAAGTCCGACAGCTTGGTCAGGAGAAAGGAAATCTCTTCCTTGTGAGAACTAGTCCACATCCTGGTGGGAGCGGTATACTGGGTCACAGCCCCAGCTTTCAAGGGCCTCCCATCAATAGTCTGAACGCCCTTGGGCTCTTGAAGATCCAGAAATTGTAATCCAGCAGACCGGGCATAGTCTGCGTCAATGAAGTTGTTGGTAGCCCCCGAGTCGATCATGGCATGGACCATCATCGGCCCCTTCTCGGGAGACCAGAGGGTGACCATAACAAGGAACAGTTGTCCAGTCTTGGGTTCCGGAGGAAGATGGGCGACGGCGGCCGAGTGAGCGAACCCTCTTACACTCGGCCGGACCCTTCCCCCGCCGCCTGAAGGGCTTCCTCAGGCTCCGGGGGGCTGGCCACCGCTGCAGAGGCGCGAGGGGTCTTCCCACACGGTTTCTGGGGGCAATCACGAGAAAAATGACCCGAGCCCCCACAGTACCAACAAAGGTTGAGTCTTTGGCGCCGGGCCTTTCGGCGGCGTCCACTTTAGGCCGCACCGTGCCCAGTTGCATCGGTTCAGAGTCATCCACAAAAGGGGTGGGAGCAGGAATTTGGCGGGGCACAAACTGGCGGTCCCGGCCTCCCGCTTGCTCGGCGGTTTCTCTGTTGGGCCGCCCCCCCACCTCCTCTTGTGTTGCGTGGCCGCCTCCGCCCGCAGACTCAGGGCGATGGCCTCCTCCAGGTCGGCCGGCCGGGGCAACTGTAACATCTGTTGTTGAAGCTCGGGCGAGAGTCCCGCTAGATACGTATAGCGTAAGGCCGCCACTTCCCACTTGGTCTGGCTGGCCAACACTCGGAAACGGGAAATGTACTGGGCCAAGGACATGTCCTTCATGGTCAGCCGTGGCAAATCCCGTTCCGCCAGGTCCTCGTTGACGGGAGGTCCCCAGGTCGCCCGGATCGCCGTCAGGAAAGTGTCCAAAGTACCCACATGAGGAGACGCTGCATTGATGAGGGAAGTTGCCCAAGTCGCTGCCATTCCCTCCATGCAGTTGAACACGAACCCCACCTGGGCTCGGGGGGTGGCAATCTCGTTGGGCCGCAGCTCCAGGTACATCCTAACCTGGGCAATAAAAACTTCCACCGCCGCCGGATGTCCATTGAAACGTGTCGGGGCATTCACCGACGGGTGCCGCCCCGCTCGGGTTCGCAACTCCGCCACCTCCTGCTGCAACGCCACCACCTGCTGATCCGTCAAGTTTGCCATGGCGACAGTGGGGACGATGGGAGCCTGGATGCGCTTCCGGCGGTTCCTGGTACGTCCCGTGGTGCGAAAAGGGGTTCGAGGAGTTCTCCGGCCAACTGTCACAATCGCCGACTTAGAACTGCCCCTTTAACACACACACGGAGACGTAGTAAAGGCTAACTATGTTTATTTAATAAAACAAATCCAAAAAGGCAATTCTCTTAAAAAAGTTCATAGAATTGAGCAATCAGCACGAAGCTGCAGTTCAGTAAAGCAAGCAAAGTTCCAAAAGGTAGATCCAAAGGCAAATAGGCTAAAAAGCTTGGCAAGGCTCCCGGATTCAATCCGGAACGAAGCAAGGGATCCGCACCAATGCGAATCAGAAACAAGGCAAGGTCTTGGTCCAAGGCGAGCCAAACTAGGCTCCAAGATTCACTCCGCTTCAACGCCCTTCAGATCAGACGTGGCCGGAGAACTGACGATCAGTTCCCACGGGGCCGTTCTTAATCCGCGGCCTGGAACCCCGACGATCTAGGGCCCGGCGTCTCCAGTCTCTACTTTCCGAACGGCGACGGTCTAGGGACAGATGCCAGCTCCTCCTGCCCTCCTCTATGTCCCTGCGCCTGTTGTGAGAACGGCCCCGCTCTTCCAGCCTAGTATCGCTATCTTCCTGAGAAGCAGCCTCCCCCGGAGTTTCCCAGCCGCTAGCCTCCATCTGCTGCCCGGCCAGCTCTTGGGAACCTCGGCCGTTTGGGAATTCATAACTATCTCCGCTATCTGCTTCGCTGCCTCCCATCTCCACCTGGTCCGCTCCTTCCCCGGGAGAATGCTCCCACTCGAGATCCCAGGCTAAGCTCTCTACAGGTGAACTGGGCAAAGGCACGGCTGACCAATCTTGCTCTGGGCCTTCCAACTCATCCTCTGAGTCCCTTCCAGCCTGTGCGGGTCCCACTGCCAACGGGACCCCCGGCGGATCACCCCCCCCCCAGTGGCACGAACGAGCCCATGGGTGCTACACCCAGCTTTCTTCTGAAAAGCTTTACAATATAGGATGGACGTAATTCTTCACTAATTTTCTTCGCAAAATGAATAATGGGTAATTTTCACACTACAAGAAAATCTTTGTAAACTACTCAGTTTTTGAAGCCCATTTGAAATTCAGAATATATTCTGTGCAAAATTCACATGTCACAGAAAATAACACTTTCTGTACAGGAAACTCCTTTTTCTACACAGAAAATACAAAAATTAGATGTTTAAATAATTGTTTTCTGCACCAAAAAGTTACAACCTGATGATTATTATCAGTTTGGAATACTTTTTATTAGGTTTGTTAAACACTGAAACATCTGTGATTTCACTCTTTTTGGTTCTGAGGTGCCTTCACTTTCAAACTGTTTGGGCAAAAGGAAGAATGTCTGGATTTATAGACCCTTACACAATGTGGTCTCAGCGGATAACGGCCATGATCCACTGAAGTTGCTGAAAACAGTTTTTAAAGCTGACGTCTTGAGTTCAGCTCAGCTTCATAGCAGCTAAAGAAAGTGGGAGCCACAATGTTTTGATCATTGTGTTGTCTAAGGCTTTCATGGCCAGAATCACTGGGTTGCTATGAGTTTTCCGGGTTGTATGGCCATGTTCCAGCATTCTCTCCTGATGTTTTGCCTACATTGATGGCAGGTTGTGAGGTATGTTGGAAACTAGGCAAGTGTGGTTTATATATCTGTGGAATGTCCAGGGTGGGAGAAAGAACTGTTTGAGGCTAGTGTGAATCTTGCAATTGATCAGTTTGATTAGCATTGAATGGCCTTGCAACTTCAAAGCCTGGTTGCTTCCTGCCTGGGGAAATCCTTTGTTGGGAGGTTTTAGCTGGCCCTGATTGTTTCCTGTCTGGAATTGCAGCCAGGGTTTGAACCTTACCTGCCTAGTTTCTGACAGACCTCAGAACTTCTGAGGATGACTGCCATAGATGTGGGCGAAACACCAGGAGATAATGCATCTGGAACATTTATTTATTTTATTTTGTCACGTTTCTATACCGCCCCTCTCAGCCCGAAGGTGACTCGGGATGGTTTACACAAGGTAGTCTCCGCCCTCAATACAACACAAGCAAACAAACCAAAAAAATAACCATATAACAACAAATTAACAATTAAAAACATACAATTGCAGTCTCAGCATCATGTTGAAATCAGTTTCCGTCACATCGTCGTCATTCCATATATCTAATTAAACCTTTATATTTCATCAGCAAATGCCTGCTCAAACAGCCAGGTCTTGACTTTCTTGCGAAATGTCAGGAGGGAGGGGGCCGATCTGATGTCTCTAGGGAGGGCGTTCCAAAGCCGAGGAGCCACCACTGAAAAGGCCCTGTCTCTCATCCCCACCAGTCGCGCCTGCGAAGAAGGCGGGTCCGAGAGCAGGGCCTCTCCAGATGATCTTAAACATCTCGATGGTTCATAGGGAGAGATGCATTCGGACAGGTAAGTAGGACGCGAACCGTTTAGGGCTTTAAAGGCTAAAGCCAGCACTTTGAATTGTGCCCGGTAGCAAACTGGCAGCCAGTGGAGCTGGCACAACAGGGGAGTTGTACGCTCTCTGAATGGCGCTCCTGTTATCAACCTGGCTGCTGTCCGGTGGACTAGTTGCAGCTTCCGAACAGTCTTGAAAGGCAACCCCACATAGAGAGCATTGCAGTAATCTATACAGGATGTAACCAGAGCGTGGACCACCGTGGCCAAGTCAGACTTCCCAAGGTACGGGCGCAGTTGGCGGACAAGTTTTATGGCCATACAGCCCGGAAAGCTCACAGCAACCCAGTTTTGATCATTGTTTTGTTCTTGTTTTCTTCAATAAATTTATTTTTGGAAATTCATTGTGTTTTTATTAGATATTACTTAAATACATTTATTAAATGTATTAAAATTCAACTCATTAACAAATAAAATTGCTCACTCATATTTGATTAAAGTGCTACCTTTTGTTTTGTGATGCTTCCCTTTCATTAGGTTTAATGAACTGTCAACAGTGTATCGAGATCAATATTGATATACCCCCTGCCATGACGTCCCTCTCATTTATGAAGCCTGGAGCAATTACTTTTGCATCTCCCACATGCTTTAAAAGTCCCTGTTATTTAGGTCTTCTAAACATAACACTTCAAAAGGAAATATTGCTCAAATGCACAGATGGAATTTAAAGAAGATAGGGGAAGGGAAAGACCCAGACTTTAAAGCCTCCAAATCAAAGCCCAACCTAGAGATAAATGTATTTGCTCAGCATAGTTTTAAAACAATATATTCTTTTATAAACTTCCAATAATGACAGCCCAGATCTATCCCTGCCAGACAATACACCAAATAGAAATTTAATTACAGCAATATATCAAATAGAACCATGTGTGCACATTATCATATCATCTGCAAAGAATTTTAAATTATACGCGTGTGCTGTCTATACAGAGGAAGATTGGGAGTTCTGTTTCTATAATATATTGCAATGCCATATATTCATTTTACATTGGAGATTCATTTTCAACATTGAGCTCTTGAAAATAAATTTAAATACAGTGTGTATAAATATACAGACTTAGAGAAAAAGAGAGGAAGGGGGCGGGGAAATACACATCTATCAGATTTGCTCATCTTTTTGAAACCTTTCCCCATTCCCTTTCAACCAGGATCATTCAGGTGGCAACAGCAAGGCTGCAGAGCATGATATTCTTAAGTGTACTTCCCCTGCACTAAGGATGCACTTGTCCTACGCGATAGAATTAATGTAGGCATTTGGTGCTTAAGATTGCTGACCCTCGGTTATCTGCCCTCCTATTTTATATGCACAGCTTCTATAGAGTTGTATTTTACGTAATTAATTGTTCTATTGTGTTTTTATTGTTTTTATTGTGTTTTTAGTGTGTTTTTATCTTGTGATTTCACTGTTGTGAGTCGCCCCGAACCAAATTGGGAGTGGCGACCGATAAGTGCAAATAATAAATAAATAAATAAATAAATAAATAAATAAATAAATAATGTTGTTGGGCACCCCTTTAACTGCTCTGGTTCAAGGCTATGGAAACATGGAAAATGTAGTTTTGCAAAGTCTTTAGCCTTCTCTGCCAAGGAGTACCAACACCTCACTAAACTACATATGCCAGGACTCCACAGCATTGAGCATTCGTAGTAAATGTTGTCAAACTGCATTAATTCTACAATATAGATGCACCCTGAAAAGAAAGTGGAGCAAAATGAAAAAGAGAAAGAAGAGAGAGAGCAAAGACACATTTAGCAGAGAGTGACTCTGCTTCCAGGCCTGGTGATCCATTCAGTGTTGGATGTGGTCACGTGTGTGGACCAAAAATCTAGGGGGGGGGGGGGGACGACGACTAACTGAATAATGTGGCAATCTATGTTCACAGCCAGGGGAAAAAAGCTACATCTATTTTTGGAAGAAAGGTCATGACTAACATCTGTAGTAATTGCCACCATTCTCTCTATGGTCTATGAACTATATGGACACACAAAATACTCATAAAGGTAAAGGTTTTCCCCTGTCATTAAGTCCAGTCATATCCAACTCTGGGGGTTGGTGTTATCTCCATTTCCAAGCTGAAGAGCCAGCTTTGTCCATAGACATCTCCAAGGTCATGTGGACAGCATGACTTCATGGAGCGCTGTTAACTTCCCGCAGGAGCGGTACCTATAGATCTACTCAAATTTGCATATTTTTGAACTGCTAGGTTGGCAGAAGCTGGGGCTAACAGCAGGGGTTTACGCCGTTCCCCGGATTCGAACTCGCAACTTTTCTGTCAGCAAGTTCAGCAGCTCAGCGCTTTAACCCACTGCGCCACTGGGGGCTCCAAAATACTTGTGGGTCTTCCATATTCTCCACCACTGAACCTTGGAGGAGATTTCCCACCAACTTCCTGTCTCCCCACTTCCCGGCCCAGCACCATTGCTGCCAATGTTCTTGCAATAAGCCAACTCATGAGTACATTGCTTTTCTCATTGCCTTCTTGGCAGGATGGGCCCAAATGTGTACCACCTGCCAACTCATTTCTCAGTCCCTTCTGACAAGACACATTATAGTTGAGTTGAACGAGACAAAAAGGGTCAAGGCAGTAAACCTTTTGTGTGTCTGTTTCAGGAACAGAGACATAGGATCTGATTTCCTTCAAGCTTTCATCCTTGAGTTGGGGAAAAAATACCAGTCTTATAAGTATACTGTAAGTGCCATTGGACAGGTTGTTTGCATTTTTATGGTCAATAAACCTGTCTTATCTGTGTATCTGTGTCTCTGAGCCTTTTAAGTTACCCGTTGACTTATGTTAACCCCTTTGATTTCGTAGGTTTTTCTTGGGCAAGAAATATGCAGAGGTGGCTTTGCCAGCGTTTTCCTCTGAAAGGTAGATGACAGCACCTGAAATTTTGTTGGTGTCTTCTTCTCCCATCCAAGTACAGCTGTGCATCACCTCAACCCTAATGCAATATAGCAATTTTCTCGCAAGAGGGAGCCATTGTCAAAAGCCTATTGACTGGCCATGAGGATATGGTGTGAAATTAGATTCCAGAGAACACAAACTCCTTGTGATGACAGCACGAGGTTGACAGAAATAACTCAGTCTCGTGAGAATCCCCTCCCTCTTTTTGCCATTAACATTTTAATCAAAAGAGAATTGAAGTATTTGAGAGCAGAAGACGAAGGAGGAATGGATGGATGAATGAGCTCTGAAAGGGGACTCATATATATTAGGGGAAACCCTGACACAAAATAGCTCAAGGCTGGTGCTTGGCTTTTGTTTGGTTTTGGCCAATATCCAAATCGAAGTGGCGACAGCCATGTGAGTCTACATTTCCCAGCATTTATTTTATTTTTGCTTTGAGTTGTTTGTGTCTGTGGCCAAACTACTCTATAAAGGATAATGACTTCTCAGGTTTTGATGAAAAAGTGGTGATGGACGACTGGCAGCTATGAGGCTGTGATCTGAAGAGTCCCTGGTTGAAGCCTGGCTTCTGCCTCAAGCCTATATCAATCATCTCAGCTCCAATTTAGAATGAAATAAGTGGATAATATTGGTTAATATTTAAATCATTTTTGTCCTGCTTTTCCCCTTAGGGGCACTTAAAGCATCTATGAAAAAATAAATGACAATGATAATATTTATTTCTTACTGGCCTTTCCCTGCAGGTGGTGAACAACAACAAATAGCACAAGACATCAAATAAGTTAAAGGATCAGATTAAAATGATATATAAAAATACATTAATAACATTAGTTATGGAATATATTGTTGTATTTTTACTTTTGAGAAGGTGAGAGGGACAAGTACTTTTTCTGCTTCAGGTGCAAGCAAGCTTTCAGGTGGAGCGTGCAATTATCGCACCATTTTTGAGTTCTTGCCTCTCATGAATAATGAACAGAAACTGGAGGAAAATAAAGCTGTTTGAGAGAAGATATAAAATCAGTGATAACACTGCTCAATAAGGACATAGAAAGATTTTAGGCTCATTTGAGCCACCCCCCGAATCCCTTCGGGGAGATGGTTGCGAGGTACAAATAAATATTTTTATTATTATTTGATGGAAGCAGCTAATGTTGTTTCATGGGATGCGCAGATAATAATATAATAATAAATTTTATTTGTACCCCGCCCCCATTTCCCCAATGGGGACTCAAGGCGGTTCACATGAGGCCAAGCCCAAACAACAAATTACAATAAAATAAAATCAAAAACATCAGCAATAAACACAATTAAAACGATACATACATATAAATAAAAAACAATATACAACTAACTATCTAAATCACAAAGACAGGGCAGGCCACAGGCACACATATAAAGTGTTAAAAACTCAGGGTGAAATAAGCGGAATAGCATCTTTTCCCGGGGGTGGGGGGTGGGGTGGGGGTGGAGTCCAAGAACAGGGGCATTGAGGAGAGCAATGATAGAAATTAAATAACTACTCTTATATAATTGATTGAGAATGGCCAATACTTAATATTATCATATTTCCTATCCAATAGTTGTCTGGGGGTGGGGGGAATGGGATGAATAAGAGCAAGCTACTTGTTTGCCTGTTGCATTTGTCTCTGTAAGATGTCACTTTAACATTGTCTACAACAGGGTTAGATGACTGTACGGGAGCCAGTTTCCTTAAGATCCTATTCATGGTCTATGTCTGCCCAATATAGTACCCCTAAATACCTCGATTTCTTTCTGCAGTTCCTCCTAAAAGATGAGAGGATGTGATGGTTGGAATGAATCCATCCAAGTTGCTAGTCTGAAATTTAAAGGAACTGACCAAGGTTGTGACCACTTTCTTAGGATAGGGATCTATACCTGAGAGTTAAAAACCTTAGGAATGGAAGTCCCTACACACCACCTATTCCAACAGAGAGGTGTGTATGTATGTGTATTTGACTTCAATTCATCTGTCAACCCCATACATTTCAGAGGGTTATCTTAGGCCAAGGGTTCTCAAACCTTTTACTCCAAGGGCTGGTTCATGGTCTCTCAGCCTTTTGGGGGACACAAAAGCTTGGCTGAACTAAATCCACAAATTATCCAAACGCAATGAAGATGATTTTGATTGCAGTTAGTAGGTGTTTTGCGCAAGCATTAAAAACTGCTCTGAGTCTATGTGTAATCTTTCTATATATAAATGTAATGTTGGTTTATGGGATGCACATAACTCAAAAAACATTGGACGAAATGACACCAAATTTAGCCACAAGACACCTGCTAACCCAAGGAGTGACCATCACTCAAAAAATCACCAAAAGCAGCAAAAAGAACTTTATAATCCAGAAAAGGTAGAAAACGACACAGTACATGCACACAAACAAATTCCATGGCCCTGCCCCTTCCTGTGCAAGGATATAGCAAGTGCAAAAGGCACTGCCAATCTCCATCTCTCTTTCGGCCATAACAGGAGCTAGAAACAGATGGCACAATGGTGGGTCCAGCGAGAGGGAGAGCCTCATCCACCGCCAGGGAAGGAAGGAAAGAGGAAGGTAAGGAAGAAGAGAAGTAAAGAGGGAGAGAAGCAAAGAAGGAAAGAAAAAAAGGAAGGATAGAAGCAAAGAGTGAAGGAAGGAAAGAAAGGTAGAGAAGGAAGGGGAGAAGGAAAGGAAAAAGGGAAGGGAGGAATAGGAGGGAAGGAAGGAGAGAAAGGGAGGGAAGGTTGGCCACAGCAATGCGTGGTGAGTACAGCTAGTAAGCAATAAATCTTATATTTTAAAATAATATAAATGAAAGGTTTTTATGAGATGTGTGTCCCCATTCATTTCATTATTACAATGTAGGTATGTGTCTGTATCTCATATAAGGGGTTGGTTTAATTTCTAGTTTACTACGGTAGTAAAACTGAATTATTATGTCACGAAATGATGTATGCCTAAAAAGTATGTCCCCAATATAAAATATTTGGAAAGCTCTGGCCTAAAGTCTGTCGCATTTGTTGGAATAATGTCAGTAAAGAATCAACATTTTCACCCCCATTCCTAAGTCACAAAGTGCAGAGAATATTCTTCCAGAAAGTTACTGTACCTCTCTTGATGCCACTCTGCTCAGAGCAGATGCCAATGACTTGTCATAAAGATCTATCCATCTCCTGCTCTCCTTTCTAGTAGCTTAACTGGACTTGGATTGAGCAGCCCTTCAGACAGAGAAATACCGTGAAGCAGAAAACTGCACTCTTGACAACTTTTAAAACAGAGGACTGTCCTCTATAAAATAGGATGTGTGGCCAAGTGACAACAAAATGCCCGCACATCTTTCCATCCCGGAGTGTTTGAAGCTGCCAAACTGTCCCAGTGCAGGCAGTCATTCTTTCACCAACTTCCTGCCTCACTTGGTTTTTCTCATTAAAATGCATTCGTTCGCTGACTTCTTGGCCTTCATTACGCACACATTAATCTCCCCACTTATTTCAGCTGCCTAAGCCTCTGGCTGAGGCCTTTCAAGAATGTGCAAGAGTGTTTTCAAGGGAGGACAGGTATGGAGATGAGAAAGCTATTAACTCATTTCCATATTCTGACATTTGCAACTTTGGTAGCTAATGATTTAATAGCCTGATTTTGGCAATACCTGCCTGATGAGAATGAAGACGAGAAGAGAAATGTGTCTGTACGCCCGTGCCTTCAACATGCTCACAAAAGACTATATTGACCTATTGTACATACTCTGGTGAGTTATATAGTGATGCTTAAGAGATATAAAAAGTCTATTTCCTCTCATAGTTTTTTTTCATCATCAGTCATATTGCAAACGCCTGGGGCAAAACAGTACACCGCACACTACACCAAATCATAAAGAAAATCTGTCCATGGTATTTGTACGACCTGATCACAGGAAAGAAAAGCAGATCCACAAAGAAGCTTCCTATAATTTAATGCTGGTGCAGATGCTGAATGATAATCTTTTGTATACCTCTTTGCTTGCTTATCGCCTGATAACATTATGTGCGTGGGCACTATTGTCTGGAAGCTGTTTGCTCAACAGCCTATGCTTGCTGGCTCCTACCCACCGGGATGGAGAAACAAGATGAAGACAAGGCTAGAAGGATGAACCTTGGGGACTCCCAGTAGAAGCTGTTTGCTTTGTGTGGGGGAAGTGGGGAGCCAGGCTGATGCTGCTTTAGGACAGGCAGGCAGCACAATCTTGTCTGGTTAGATCTTGCATTCAAAAGGAATCTAATCCCTTCAGGGCTGCCCTTGGAGCTTCTCGGGCCCAAACTAGACTTCATGTTGAATGTGTCTTTTTGCATTTCAACTGCAGGGTAACATCACTGTGGGAGCTGATTTAAGGGGACTGCAGCACATGGAGAGATTAACCCTTTCCTCCCCTGCTGTGGTATTAAGACAAAAGCTCCTTCTGTTGTTAATTGCTGTCAAATCAACTTCAACTTAAGGGGACCCCATGAATGAAAGACCATTAAATCACCCTATTTTCAACAGCACTGCTCATTTTTTTTGGAGACCCAGGACCATGAGTGAGTCTATTTATCTACATTATGGTCTTCCTCTTTTATTACTGCCCTTCATTTCACCAAGCATTATCCTATTTCCTCTCTTCTCACAATATGGCCTAAACAGCCTCATTTTAACCCCCTTGTCTTCTTGGGAGAGTTTGGGTTTGCTTTGCTCTAGGACAGCATTCAACCTGGGGGTCAGGAGGGGGTTTCATAGGGGTCGCCAAAGACCATCAGAAAATACATATTTCTGATGGTCTTAGGAACTCCTTTGGCAGAGAAGGCTGAAGATCTCTTCGCCTGTCCTTCTCTTCCTTTTTGGAAACAGATGGCAAATCCTCCCACCAAAAGCCCTCCTCCTGCTATGATTGGCCATCTCCTCAACCCCACCAGTATTCAATATTGGCCATGTAGGCAGTGTGCCAAGTTTGGTGCAGATCCATTGTGGGCTGGGTTCAGAATGCTCTTTGATTGTAGGTGAACTATAATTCCCAGCAACTACAACTTCTAAATGTCAAGGTCTATTTTCCCCAAACTCCACCAGTGTTCACATTTGGGCATATTGAGGATTCGTGCAAAGTTTGGCCCCGATCCATCATTGTTGGAGTCCACAATGCTCAGGATGTAGGTGAACTACAACAAAACTCAAGGTCAATGCCCATCAAACTCTTCCAGTATTTTCTGTTGGTCATGAGATTTCTGTGTGCCAAGTGTGATTCAATTCCATTGTTGGTGGAGTTCAGAATGCTCTTTGATTGTAGGTGAACTATAAATCCCAGCAACTACAACTCCTAAATTACAAAATCAATCTCCCTCCAACCCCACCAGTATTCAAATTCGGGCGTATCGAGTATTTGTGCCAAATTTGGTCCAGTGTATGAAAATACATCCTGCATATCAGATATTTACAGGGTGATACATAACAGCAAAATTACAGTAATGAAGTAGCAATTAAAATAATTTTATGGTTGGGGGTCACCACAACATGAGGAACTGTATTAAGGGATTAGGAAGGTTGAGAAACACTGCTCTGGGACCCATCTATTGATTAGTTAGCAGCCCATGATGGTCATAGAACTCTGCCAATAGAGGGATTTATTTTCAAAGGATATGTGGACTTTCTTTAGAAGATACATTTTCTTCAAGGATGCACCAGGGAAAGAAAATGTTAAATTAGTTTTTGGTGTTGGAAGAGATTTCAGTAATCACACCACAGCATAGATGTTAAGTTATAAATAACCAGTGGATTGTAAGTTTGAGCTCGTAAGCTTGATTTTCCTTTATGTGCTTTTCGGTTGCTGATGGAAGAGAAAAACGTGTGGAACAAGAAATATTACACTAATAATTTCATCCCGTGAAGATGGAACTGGAACAGGGGAATGCGGTTATTGAAGAGTTTTCTTGCATTCCTGTGTGGATCATTCAGGCAAAAAATTTGCTGTTTGTGCTAGCACTTGAATCTAACCTTTTTTCAATTTCCAAATAGATAATCCTGTCTTTTCTGAAGATTGATGTTTTCACTCATTTCACTGTTCCTTTGGTGTAGAGTAAACTTAGAAAGTGTTTGGTGGAATAGCTGGGTGGCATTTTGTTTCGTTTTGTTATTTTGTTTAGTAAAAGATACAGAATTGCTAAAAACCTTATGTGCCTTTTCTTCAGTGGTGAGCTCTTTAAGCAACTGGTTCTTATAAGGCAAAATCTGGTTATATTTTAAACGCAGTTTAAACTATTTATGAGCACTGTTTTCAGATATTGCTGGCGAGGAATGGATCAGAGCATGGCCTTTTATTAATTCTGCAGCTTTAAAAAGGCACTTAATGCTCCTTTAGTTTACTTATGTGTGTTTATTGCTGTTATAGGTTACTTATTCTGATATTTAAGATAATCAAAGCCAACTAATTTTAATAAATCTGAGAAACGAGCAACAAAAGAGTAAATTTTATCATCTGTTATGGTAACTACTTGGGAAAAATGTAACAGTTCTAATTGCAACTACTGCACCTTTAACATTAATTTTCAAGCTCATATAACCTCCGCCCTCAGTTGATGTTATTTGCTTGTATCCAAATCTGAGCATTTAATGCAAAGTTGCGCTTGTGGTTTGGCTGACCCTAGCTGGGAAAGCAAGGAAGATTCAAAAGTGTTTTTACTCCTCTTTTAGATATACTTCTTCACATACACAGGGGCGGCCCCAGGGATTCCGCGACCTACGCGGCCGCGTAGAGCGCCATCGCCTGGGAGGGGCACCACCGGCTGGGAGGGGCGCCGCCGCGCCGACTCCACGCCCCACCGCCGCCACACTGCCCTGCGCCCGCCGTCCGCGCGTGCGCGCAGAAGCACCTACAGGCGCTATAGCGCCTGTAGACGCTCTGCGACGCGCCGCGGCTCCCAAGCGCGCCTGCCGCTTTGGAGCCAGCGCGCATGCGCAAGACCTGCACTGCACGCATGCGCCGCTGGCTCCAAAGCGGCAGGCGCGTGGAGGGAGTGCGCTGCGCAGCAGAGCGTCTACAGGCGCTATAGCGCCTGTAGGTGCTTCTGCGACGCATGACGGCGGGCGCAGGGCAACGCATGCGCTGGCTCCCAAAGCGGCCGGCGCTTTGGGAGCGAGTGCGCGCGGCGTCTGCGCGCATGCGCCGCCGGCAGAAAGGTGCGCGCGGAGGTGTGCCGCGGCCAATGGGCCGCCGGCGGCGGCGGCGGCCAAGGAGAGGCGCTTGCCGGAGGCGCGGGCCGGAGGCGGCGGCGCGCGAGGCGGGCGCGCGCGCGGCGGCGCACGCAGAGGCGGCAGAGGAGCGGCGCAGCAGCAGCGGGCAGCGGTGTGGCCGTGGCGGCGGTGGTGAGTGGCAGCGGCGGCGGCGGGGGCGACAAAATTTCTTCGCGTACCCCCCCAAATTAGGTCGGGCCGGCCCTGCACATACATCACATTGTATACAAGTGTTTTTGTCCATAAGCTTATAGAACCATAAATCTTATACTTTGAATTTAAGGTTTTTTTTACTTGTGTTGTCTTAAATATGTTAGCCACCCTGAGCCCATTATCAGGAGAAAGTTGGGATAGTATAACAACAACAACGTACTACTACAACAAACAATTTTGCTGCATTGAACTGAATATATGGCACAGTAGTTTATTATTTATTTATTTATTTCCGGTATTACTATGCTGTCTCTTCTCTACCCCTGAAGAGGGACTCAGGACGGCTTACACTCGGCAACGATTTGATGCCACTACATAAAGGAACTTACCCTTTGAAATAATAAATGAGACTGGCCTCGTACAAGAGGTCTTTAAAGAAAAGGCTGCTTGGTTAGTTGGCATGGTCAACTGTATAACTCAATAACAGGATGCCAACCAAATTATTTTCTCCTCTTGAACACTTTCCCAGATTATAATGTTGGCACATACACACTAGACTTGAGCCCGGATCCATTTTTAGCCATTTCCTTTGGTCTATCCGGCTTCTTCAGGTTTGTTTAGGTGACCGTAACGGCAAGGGGCCAGCCACCATGGATTTCTGTCCAAAATGGGATCACGTGGCAGCCTATTTCAGATCCTTCTCCCCTATTCGGCACCACAGTTTAATCTTTTTGATTTTCCTTGATTTACTTTATTTTCTTGATTTTTTAATTTAGTGGGATTAACTGGGAGTTGGGGGTGTGCGGGGACAGGTGGATGGGGTGCGCGTACGCTTTTGGGGGCGTGGGAGAGTTACCCTTTTAGCTTTTTTCTTCCTCCCTTCATCTCCTTCACATATTTCTATAAGATAGTAATAATTATAATTAATCCCAAAAAACAAAAATAAAACACTCATTCGCTGAAAGCTACTACCAATTACCTCTTCGCTAGAGTATAAATTAGATGGATGTTTCCACTCGTTTCACTGTTTCTTTGGTGTAGAGTAAACTTAGAAGTGTTTGGTGAAGCAGTAAACCTGGAGATTGAAGCGTGCCTGAGTCTGCAGTCAAGAAAAAAAGGGGGGTTTTAAAGGAAGGCCCGGGACGATAGCTCTGGGTTGATTGCTCTTTCTTCCCTGAGAAGTGGAAAACTCCTTAAGTGCCTTGGAAAAGTTGCTGCAGAGAGAGAGCATCCATGACTGTAGACTGTCTCCTCTAGAGTAGACAGAAACAGCTTCAACAAAGCATTAAACCTGGCCCCTACTACGGCCGTTACTGACACCCAGGCTCCCTTGAAGGAAAAAAGGAAAGGGTCCCAGGAAGGGTGCTTTCTTAACCCTGTTGCTGATAACTAGGCTCCCTTGAAAGAAAAAAAGGAAAGGATCCTAGGAATGAAAAGGGGAGCCTCGTAAGTTCCCCATTGCCGCCAATGGGCCGGATCTAACCATAGTTTTCAGCTAGGGATCAAAAATGCCTATCTGGCTACCCACTAATTTCGGGAGTTGTGCAAAAACAGATATGGGGGAGAGGGGTCTACTGGTATCCGGCCAGCAGAAACAGATCAAGGTTTAGCCAAAATGCACAAACCTAATACAAACTGATGGTGATACTGACACATTGTATTCTGGCCTCTGTAGAATTGCAGGTGGTCACAGCTTTCTCTGTCCTAGACCCATCCCACTCACCAGCTATGGCACAAAGACACTCACAAATTCACTGATGTGGGTAAACACAAACATAAAACGGACTCGCACGTCCAATAGCTGCAGGTACTATCAACTCTAACTAATGGTGATGTTTCACGGAAATTACACCACAACCTAGAAACTCACTTTTTCTCCATAGAATCATAGAGTTGGAAGAGACCTCATGGGCCATCCAGTCCAACCCCTTGGTAAAAAGCAGGAAAAGCACTTTCAAAGCACCCCCGACAGATGGCCATCCAGCCTCCACTACATTCCGAGGCAGAGAGTTCCACTGCTGAACGGCTCTCACAGTCAGGAAGTTCTTTCTAATGTTCAGATGGAATCTCCTTTCTTGTAATTTGAAGCCATTGTCTCCAGGGCAGCAAAAAAAGAAAAAAGAAAAAAAGAAAGAAAGAAAAGAAAAGAAAAAAAGCTTGCTCTCTCCTCCCTATGACTTTTTCTCACATATTTATACATGGCTATCATGTCTCCCTTCCGCCTTCTCTTCTTCAGGCTAAACATGCCCAGCTCTTTAAGCCACTCCTCATAAGGCTTGTTCTCCAGACCCCTGATCATTTTAGTCACTCTCCTCTGGACACTTTCCAGCTGGTCAATATCTCTCTTCAATCGTGGTGCCCAGAATTGGACACATCCTCAACATAAAACATTTGCAAGACAGAATTAATAAAACCAACCTCATAGAGAAGGTCCATGTTTGGTTGCATGGTATGGCCATCAAAGAGAACTTCCCAGAGAAAGGAGTCAACATAAAAAAACTTCTATGTATGTGTTTGAACAAGCAGGTGACTTGTAACTGACATAATTTTATAGGAATCAAAAAATGTTTCATGGAGTGGAGGCTGGTCTGGGATGTCTGGTTTTCCGAATGCTGACCGCACATCTGGAGAATCTCATTCCATATTCTGATCTGAAAAAGAACATCTTGGCAACAGAACCCGGTTGACCAAGCCACAGAACATAATGAGCTGAACACATGGATTTACCAAACTGGTAATTCAGCCACATCATACCTCTCATGCTGCTTTATTAGCAACTCTACAAGTTTTGCCTTAGTTATGCACATAGTTATGGAATGCTTTAGTTATGCACACAGCTTGAAAACCTCCCCCTTTGGACTACAATTCTCAGAATCACCCAGCTAGCACGGGCCCCAGGATCAGAGCAAACTTTCCCAGAGAGAAACCAAAGCTCCAGGTGATTTTCCAGTAGGAGCCACAGACAGTCAAAAGAGAGATATTCCTGCACCTTAGCCTGAAGTGAGTCTGCAGGAACATCATTAAAAGGAAATTCCACCCCTCGCTTCTGTCAACTTCTAAGGCCAACATTTCACCCTTGGCTCTCGCAGCCCTTTTAATCTTCAAAGTGCTTACAAACACTAATGGCATTAATTAAGTGTTCTCGCCTTCCTTCCTGTTAAGAAGGCTGTTTAAGCTGTATTGCATTTTTTTCCGGTGGGCATCTCTGATTAGCAATCAAATGAATAAATTTCCTGCTAAATTTAATAGGTGATATGTGAAGAGGAGTGGTAACTAATAGGAAGAGAGGGAGGCATGGGTTGATCAGCTGCTAATAGAGAGGGCACTTAGGGCGCCCTCTTTAGCCTGGCATTTCCTGATTTCATTGAAGCTGTTTATAACCAACTCTATACATGTTTACAAGGAGAAGCAAGTCTAGCTATGCTCAGCAGGGGTTCATGTTTAGAAATACTGTAGGTGTATATTGTATGTGTTAATACAGAACAGTAAGTCAAGCATGTATAGGTGAAGGAGGAAACATATAGTTATGGATGGTTGTATTTTATCCTTTAAACAAGTTTTCTGCTTATTCTTTGTTTTGGATTTTTGTAGATCATCATGATCATCATCAGTTTTTCATTTGTTAATCGCCCTCCATTAAAATGCTCCAGGCAATTTACATAAAACAATTGCAATAAAAATACACAATACCAAATAGACTGCATTAAACATTAAAAGCTCTGCTAAAAAGTCAGGTCTTGAGTGCCTGAGCAAAGGGTCGCAAGTCACGCATGGCCCTCAAGTGAGGAGGCAAGGAGTTCCACAAGACAGGGGCAGAGATGGAGAAGGCCCTGCATCTTATGCTCTCGAGACGTATTTCCCTGGGGCCTGGAACATACAGTAAGTTTAGTTGGAGGAGTCGTGGCGACCACTGGCGGCGAAGAGGGGAGAGGCGGTCTCTGAGATATGCTGGCCCCTGACCATAAAGCGCCTTAAAGGTCAGAACCAACAACTTAAACAGGGCCCGGAATTCTGTTGGAAGCCAGTGCAAATGTAACAGAGTTGGAGTTATGTGGCATCTCAAAGGTGTTTTTGCAAGTAGCCTGGCAGCCACATTCTGAATAATGCGAATCCTCCGAGTAGTCGACAGGGGAAGATCAACATACAAGGCGTTACAATAATCCAGTCTAGATGTAACCATCGCATGGATGATTGTAGCCAAGGCTTCCTCTGAAAGGTAAGGTGCTAGCTGTCTCGCCTGCCGGAGATGGAAAAAGGCCTGCTTACTAACATTAGTGATCTGGGCCTCCATAGTCAACTGTGAATCCAGGACGACACCCAAGCTCTTAACAGTGGAAGATAGATGAAGGGGGGAACCATCGAAGTTGGGCAGAGAGGGCGCCACTCCAGGCAGGCGGCCAGGCCACAAAATCTCAGTTTTAGTAGGATTCACCTTCAACCAACTGGCACGCAGCCATCTCGATACAGCCTCAAGGCATAGATGAAGCTTTTGGTTGTTGTTTTAAAAAAACCTTGTTCTCTTTTTTAAAAAATCTATGGATTTCCTTTTTGGCTAAGTCACGCAGTGGTTCTCAACCTATGGGTCCCCAGATGTTTTGGCCTTCAGCTCCCAGAAAACCTAACAGCTGGTAAACTGGCTGGGATGTCTGGAAGTTGTAGGCCAAAACACCTGGGGCTACAGAACAATAATATTCAGTGGTGCTTAGACTGGGAGTAGCCCTGATGTTTGAACTGTTTTTTGTCATATGGTTGTCACAGCTTTGAACAGTTGCACAAAACCAGTGCTAGAGTTAAAAAAAATAAAAACACAATTTGGCCATGCTGCCTGGGGGATTTTGGGAGCTGTGGTCCAAAAATAACTTTCATAAGCTCTACACATAACCCCTTATGATCTCTCTTATTCTGTATTCTCCTTCTTAGGTTGATTTATCAATTAAATTATCTGAGCAATAGGGGTGGAAGCTGCCATCTGTGTACAGACAGACCAATTTAAATTGTCGCTTTTATTTTCTTCTCTCCTTGTCCTATACACTTTGTTGTCTTCACATCTTATCATTTCCTGCGTTTTGTACCTGCTTTTCACTTGCATTTCCTTAACTAGGTGGTTTTCAATATTTCAATTACCTGCCAAGGAATCTGTCATGTCAACCAGATCATCTGTTTTGTATATGATGTTCGTATTGTCTGTAGAGTCAGAATTGGGTTTTGTTGGCTTTTGTTTGTTGGTTGTTTTTTTTGCTGGCATGGAATGAAAGGAGTCCCTGAAGTAGTATTTGCTCCTGGCTTTGAGTATTGTTGTTTGTCAAGTCCCTGTGATCACAAAGGTAAAATGCATCCGTGTATTTAATGGTGGGTGAAGTGATTGCTGTTTACACTGTGTAATGTTCAGGCTCTTGTGGGCTGGAAGATGCTATTAAATGCAAGCTTTTATTATCAAGTTTCTTAATTACATGCCAAATCGGAAAAATCAATATTTACTGCTTAGCCTTTCCAGATATAACAACCTGCTGTTGTAGTCTGTTACCCTTTCCCCCCACAAAAATTGTCAGGCATTGTCCAGTGCTGATCTGGGAGCCCTGCTGGCAAAGCATTGATTTCTCACTGTCGGAGCTTGAAAATGTTAATTCTTTGACTGTAGCTCCCAAAATCCCCCGGCCATCATGACCCAGTGAACCTATCTGGAAAAGAAACAGAATGAGTGAAGCGGGTGGGAGGAGAAGGGAAAGAGCAGGGGGAAAGAGAGGAAAGATGTACCAGAAAAATAAGAGAAAGGGACTCATGAACAAAACTAAAGCTAGTAGTGCAAAGAAATATAAAAGAAAGGAAAATATTTTTCTCATTATTTTGTACAGCTTCCATGAAACTTGCCATTCTTTCTTTATCTTCCTTCACCCTCTCTCTCTCTTCCTCCTGCTATTTTCTGTTCCAGAAATAACAACATTATTGATACTAGTACTGTTTGATGACCTAGTGCAGTGTTTCCCAATCTTTTTGAGCCGCGGCACACTTTTTACATTTGCAAAATCCTGGGGCACACCACCGACCAAAATGACACAAAATGACACTCTAACACAGTAATACGTATAGTTAATATGTTTTAAATGTATTTATACACTCAGTGTAAAACCTGGGCCTGTTTTGATGAACAGAACATAGATATTTTGGCAGGAATGGCAGAAAGACACAAACTTCCCACACAGAACTTTCATAACCAAGAGAAAATGCTATAAGAGTTTGGTGAGCATTGACCTTGAGTTTTGGAGTTGTAGTTCACCTATATCCAGAGAGCACTGTGGACTCAAACAATGTTGGATTAGGGCCAAACTTGGCATGAATACTCAAAATGCCCAAATGTGAACACCGATGGAGTTTGGGGAAAACAGACCTTGACATTTGGGAGTTACAGTTTCTGGAAGGGGGGGGGGGCTCAAAAGACCAGCAGTCTCCCTCTCACTTAGGTTGCCCCTCCCTCCCTGCCAGGCTTGAATTGGGGTCGTGGGGAGCAGGAGCCTCACTCACCACCTGCACAGCTCCTCGGGGGTCAGGGGACGGCCCAGGTTGGCATCTTGGGGCTGGCAAAGCAGGCAGGAAGGAAGGCGGCGGCGGGCAGGGAACCGGAGGGAGGCTGAGAGTGGTTTCGCACGCACCGGGGAGGAGGGGGGAGGGGCGGGGCCCGTGCTGGACTGAACCATCCGGCATTAGGCCTGGGGGGGAGGCAAGAGGAGGTCTCTACTTGGGGAAAGGGAGGCGGGCCTTCCCAATGGATGGAGAGGGAGAGACCAACTAGACAACGGGTGGGGAGGGGGGTGTTTGTAATTTTGTGCCTTTATCGAGGTAGGTTTCTTAGGGTTTTTATACTTCAACACACTAAACTCTCCCCCCCCTCCCTTCCTGGTGGTTCCAATTTCCCAAGGCACACCTGATGATTGCTCACGGCACACTAGTGTGCCCTGGCACACTGGTTGAGAAACACTGATCTAGTGGCCCAACTGGATCTCTTTCTCAGTTCAGGAGCAGATGGCTCTCCATATGGCCAGTGGTCTTAGATGGTGGGACATGTGGTCCTACATCTGTTTGGGGAAGGGCGCAGCTTCCCCAGCTATGTGTTAATTGAAGACTAAATGTGTTACATTAAACAGGAAGCTGGTTCTGATGTTATGTGTTGTTTAGTCTGCTCTAAATGTTCAATTAGACATTTCTCCCCGTTGTTTTATTTTTTGTCATCAGTACTTTCAGCTGTCCGTCTCACTTGGCAGGCTTCTTCATCTCTGGCAAGGAAAATCATCAGCCCTGCAACATGTCAGTCTGAGTGCACTTCTCTTTTTCCTGCTGTCTGCCTGGGGCCATGCTGCTCTGCCAACCTTTTCCCCTCTTTCTTTTCCAGCTTGACGTTTCCACAGCAGCAAAACGATCAGTGATGAGCAGGTCACAAAACTCCCCATCAGTCTCCCATCATGACCCCAAATAGAACCTGTTCTTCTTTCAGCCCCATCTCTTGAAACCAGTTGAGCTGTGCATCAGTTATCTCTCCTTCCCATCTCTCCAGGTTAAGAAAACATACAAAAGAAGGACATGGAGGATTTTCTCATGACTTAGCTCAACATGCCCCCATGAATTTCCCAGGGTATTCTTGGACTAGGTGTTCTCGGAATTGAGTTTGCAAATTCCTTCCTTAACTGTTCAATGAGTTATTTATGATGCTTGACTAATTTAAATATTTTAGCCAAGGTGCTTAATTGGTTTATTTTTAACAGTCTGTTGATGCAATTTATTATGTCTTATTCCTGGCACTGAATGTTTGCCATATGTGTTGGAAACTGCCTTGAGTGTCTTGGGGAGATAGGGCAGTCTATAAATAAATATTGTTGTTGTTGTTGTTTTATATTTTAATGTTTTATTGTGTTATTGCATGTGACATTGAAAGTTTGCCTCTTTTTTTGCCTTTGGAAGCCGCCCTGAGTCCCTTCAGGGAGAGAGGGTGGGTTAAAAAAGTTTATTATTATTTTGTCATAAATACAGCCTACTGTGCTTGATACTTATTGGTGGTCTCCCATTCAAGCATTAACCATGGCTGCCCCGGCTTTTTTCGTGACAGGAGTGACTTGAGAAACTGCAAGTTGCTTCTGGTATGAGAGAATAGTCCCTCTAGGATGTTACCCAGGGGACACCTGAATGTTTTGATATTTTACCATCCTTGTGGGAGGCTTCTCTTATGTCCCCGCATCCGGGAACCCCCCGGGCAATGTCCTTGCAGGCGGCCAAATCTCTCACACCAGAAGCAACTTGCAATTTCTCAAATTGTTCCTGACATGAAAAAGAAGTTTGGCACTTGTTTAATGAAGCATTTCATTTGGCCATAACATTAGCCAACTCAGCAGTGGTAAGATTACCAAGAGACTGTATAGGAATTACTTTGATCACATGATAAACGTAAAGATAATTTTTTCCCCTTGACATTAAGTCTAGTTGAGTCTGACTCTGGGGGTTGGTGCTCATCTTCATTTCTAAGCCAAAGAGCGGGCGTTGTCCATAGACGCCTCCTAGGTCATGTGGCCAGCATGACTGCATGGTGTGCCCTTACCTTCCTACCAAAGCGGTGTCTATTGAACTACTCACATTTGAATGTTTTTGAACAGCTAGGTTGGCAGAAGCTGAGGCTAGCAAAGAGACCTCACCTTGTCCCACGAATTCAAACTGCTGACTTGCCGGTCAGCAAGTTCTGCAGCTTAGTGATTTGACCAGCTACACTACTGCGGCCCTTATTGCATGATATTTACTATATAATTGCTACATTTTTAACCAATTTGTTTAATATGAAATTGTCTTTGGGCTGTAATTCCTGGTAAAATCCATGGGAGTCATAAAAGAAGAATGGTTGCAGACATAGCTAAAATTTTGTTTAGGTGAGTTACAGAAAAATCTATGATAGTATTCTTAAAAATTCTCCTCTTTGTGTTTTTAAAATATAGAAAAAGTAAAAATATCACATTAGCAGTTTTCTCCCTTTTCATTATCCAATGGAAACAATGGAGAACAATGTGACAATAAAATGGGGAGATATGTTCCTCTGAATAAAAATGTCCTAAATAATAAAGCAGATGAAGGCACAGGCAATAAAACAGGAATTTCTGTAGCACATAATTCTATCACACTACATCCAAGCAGGGCGTTTTATTTATTTCTATCTGTTGAAGTGATTTAAAAGCCAAACTAAATTTATATACAGGGTATCCAAAATTATCTTTACATCCCCAATTCTATATAACATTGAAACTGTAAAAATATTTTTGATGTCTTATATATGATATGAGCCTTTTTCAGTTGCTAAGCAAACTGAGCTGGGAATGAAACCCTGAGTATAATATACATCCATATATTTTATGTCTGTCTCTGTGTATAATAAAAAATAAAACGTTAACTCTATATAAAATATCTGATTAGATATATTACTCTACATATCACTAATTTTTTGTGGGGCTGTAATTCTCATCAGAGTTAGTATTTAATTAACCACTTTGAAACCTGCATTGTGGGAAAGGAGAGATAGGAACGAATGCATGCATGAATGAATCAAAGGAAGGAATGAATGCTGGGTGAGGCATGAGAACTGTAGTCTGAACCATCTGGGTGACTTTTGAACATTTCCCCAAACTTGTGATAAACAGTTTTATTAAATGTTTGGAAAAGAATGGCTAGAGCAGCCACCTAAAAACTGTTGCCAACTGCACATCTTGGATTGCCCACTGAACACAAGCACATTACAAATTAATCAGTCTTTGAAGCTGATGGCGGCACATGTGCAGCTTTGATTAGAGTGTGGACTTAAGACTTGGTTGCCAAAACATACTCTGCGGGGAGACGCTTGCACTTTGTTCCAAAGGCAGGACCAAGAGTAGCTCAGATGGCTGGAAGACTGTCAGAAGAATGTAATTTACTTTGAAAGCAAAGTGGCTTTCCTCAAAGAAAGGCCAGTAATTCATGATTATTTTTTTCATGGATTATATCTGGGGTGGAAACTGTGCAGCATCCAAAAGTGGGTGAAGAGCAGAATCCAGCCACTCTAGCTAGCATGGCCAATGATGAAGAATGCTGGACCATAGCAATCAGACATAATAAACCACAAGAAACAGTGAGAAATAATAATTATAATTTATTTCCCCGAGGGGGACTCAGGGCCAATTCCAGCATACACAAACACAAAGGCAAACATTCAATGGTTAAAAACAACAAAACATGGATAAAGCTTTCCTTGCAGCTCTGAGGGGTGGTGCTCATCTCCGGCTTGGGGGGTGGGGATGCTCACCTCCATTTCTAAGCCAAAGAGCCTGCATTGTCCGTAGATACCTCCAAGGTCATTATTTATTTATTTATTTCAGGATTTTACCCCGCTCTTCTCAACCCCCGAGGGGGGACTCAGAGCGGCTTACAGCAGGCACAATTCGATGCCACATCAACAGCGTAAAACCCCAAACCCCACAACCCATTAAAACATTAAGGCATTAAAATACAATCCCTCAACACATCTACAATCATTCCAATTAAAACAGTATTCAACCCTAGAAACATTGACCCCCTTCCTCCCTCCCATTAAAATCCGTCTCACATGCTGCCTAGTGCTGGTGAGGGAATGCCTGATCCCAGAGCCAGGATTTCACCTTCTTCCTGAATGTCAGGAGGGATGAGGTGGACCGTATCTCCGTAGGGAGCGCATTCCACAGGCGGGGGCCACCACCGAGAAGGCCCTGTCCCTCGTCCCCACCAACCGCATCTGAGAGGTCGGCGGGAGCGAGAGCAGGGCCTCCCGGATGATCTTAGGTTACGGGATGGGACGTAGCGGCCGATGCGTTCGGACAAGTAAGCTGGGCCAGAACCGTATAGAGCTTTAAAGGTCAAAACCAGCACTTTGAATTGAGCCCGGGTGGACAGGCAGCCAGTGGAGCTGACACAGCAGGGGTAGTGTGCTCCCTGTATGTAGCTCCGTTAGTAGTCTGGCTGCCGCCCGCTGGACTAATTGCAATTTCCGAACTGTCTTCAAAGGCAGCCCCACGTAGAGTGCGTTGCAGTAATCTATTCGGGATGTGACCAGAGCGTGGACGACCATAGCCAGATCAGACTTCCCAAGGTACGGGCGCAGCTGGCGCACGAGTCTTAGCTGTGCAAAGCTCCCTGGCCACCGCTGAGACCTGGGGTTCCAGGCTCAGCGCTGAGTCCAGGATCACTCCCAAGCTGCGAACCTGCGTCTTCAGAGGGAGTGTAACCCCGTCCAACACAGGCTGTAACCCTATACCCTGTTCGGCCTTACGACTGACCAGGAGGACCTCTGTCTTGTCTGGATTTAGTTTCAATTTGCTAGCCCTCATCCAGTCCGACACAGCAGCCAAGCACCGGTTCAGGGTCTGGACAGCCTCCTTGGTGACAGGTGGGAAGGAGTGACAGATCTGGACATCATCTGCATACAGATAACACCTTACTCCGAAACTCCGAATGATCTCTCCCAGCGGTTTCATGTAGATGTTGAACAACATCGGGGACAGTACTGAACCCTGAGGGACTCCACAGGACAACGGCTGTGGAGCCGAACAGGTGTCACCCAATGACACCTTCTGGGTACGACCTTCCAGGAAGGATTGGAGCCACTGCAATGCAGTACCCCCAAGCCCCATATCTGCAAGGCGACCCAGAAGGATACCGTGGTCAACGGTATCGAAAGCCGCATGTGATTAGCATGACTGCATGGAGCGCCTTTTACCTTCCCACCGACACGGTACCTATTGATCTGCTCACATTTGCATGTTTTCAAACTACTAGGTTGGCAGAAGTTGGGGCTAACAGTGGGAGCTCACCCTGTCCCACAGATTTGAACTGTCAACCTTCCAGTCAGGATGTTCAGCAGCTCAGCGGTTTAACCCATTGTGCTACCGCCCTTTAAATTTAAATAATAACACAAATATGAGAAACAATGTCAACTTAAAATAATAACAAAAACAGACAAATTATTAATCAGTGCCTGGGGAAAAGAGACATGCATAATCACTGGGAAGGATGTAGTGTTTTAATATTTAAACCATGCAAATCTATGCATGCCTACAAGAAAGTTATTTATTTATTTATTTATGTATGTATTTATGTATTTATTTATTTATTTTAGATATCACCCCTTGACCTCCAACACTCTGAAGCAACGTAATTTCCATCGAAGTTAATGGGATGTACCCTAAGGGGCCTAGATCTTGTTAGACAAAGGCAGAGGCAAAGTACAGCCCTCCAGATGTTTTGGACTGGAATTCCCAACCTTCTTCACCAGGGACTGTGCTGCTGAGGGCTGATAAGAGCTACAAGCCAATAGCATCTGAAGATCTGTATTTTGCCCATTCATGCTGCAGTGTCACAAAAGCCTACAGATGAAATGGTGGAATATTCAGACAAGAGTGGTTTGATTCTCAGTGATCCTTGTTCAGTTATTAACATTTTAATATGGGACTCTGTGATTTATTTGGTTTATGGCATACTATGCCTGTGTGACCAACAGGATGGAGGAGGGCAATTTCTCACTTCTAACATCAGCAGTGTTGAGAACCTGGCTGTGTTATCAGGAGCTTCGGTTTCAATAACGGTAGATTCAGTCAAAGTCAAGAGTCTAATATCAGACACAAACACCACCCCCCCTCTAATGTTATGACACTTAGACCCAAAAGTACCTTCACACCTTTGAATATTTCCAGCAATATTTGTGCTTTTGAAGACATTGTCACCAAAGAGTTTAATAAGACTCTTTCTAATAATAAAAAGATTGTGCACCATAACCTTTCCAAGAGAGGAGTGGACTTATTGTATACAGTCGCAGTCGCAGTCACTCCCAAGCGCGCCTGCCGCTTTGGAGCCAGCGCGCTGGCTCCAAAGCGGCAGGCGAGCTTGGAAGCGACTAAGGCATCGATATACTACTTGGAAGCGACTAAGGCATCGATATACTACTTGGAAGCGACTAAGGCATCAATATACTAAGGCAGTCCAGTGATAATTCTCATCTTTGATACAAATTGAAATCGTTCCTGGGCTCTGCCTGCAAACAACTCTTCGACTCATCAACTCTCTACACGGCTTGCCAGCTCTCCTTGGGAAGGAGAGCCTACCCGCTGGGCTTGGGCACAACCCGTTTTGGCTTGTGCTCCTCCTCCCCCTTGTTTACTTACCTGAAAATCCACTCTCACTCAATGAACCCTTGAACTTTTCCCCTTGGACCCGAAGTATCTTGGACATTGAATGACGCTATTCACGTATGGGGTAGGAGCCCACGGCGGGCATGCTTGACATGTATACGTTATTGTGATATTTTGTTGATTATGAATGTGTATTATCACTGTTGAATTTCAAAAATACTTTTGTTATTTCTGCATATTGATTACACTCTTTGTGTTGAATTTCTCACTTCTAACATCAGCAGTGTTGAGAACCTGGCTGTGTTATCAGGAGCTTCGGTTTCAATAACGGTAGATTCAGTCAAAGTCAAGAGTCTAATATCAGAGATGAACAAATTCAGGAATTATTGGAAGTCAAGCCAGAATAACAAGAAATACAAACCACAAGCAGATATGTGGTTTGTATTGACGAGTTAGAGCAGATCTGGGCAATTGCCGGCCCTCCAGGTGTTTTGGACTTCAACTCCCAGAAATCCTAGCCAGTTTACTATCTGTTAGGATTTCTGGGATTTGAAGTCCAAAACACCTGGAGTGCTGGCAATTGCCCAGGTGTGGGTTAGAGAGATGGGCCAAAACTAACAAAATGAAGTTCAACAGAGACAAATGCAAGATACTCCACTTAGGTAGAATACATGAAATGCAAAGATCCAGAATGGGGGACACATGGCTCAAGAGCAGTATGTGTGAAAAAGATCTTGGAGTTGTCGTGGACAACAAGTTAAACATGAGCCAACAATGTCATGCGGCGGCTTAAAAAGCCAATGGGATTTTGGTCTGCGTCAATAGGAGTCTAGTGTCTAGATCCAGGGAAGTCATGCTGTTCCTCTATTCTACCTTGGTCAGACCACACCTGGAATATTGTGTCCAATTCTGGGCACCACAATTGAAGAGAGATGTTGACAAGCTGGAATGTGTCCAGAGAAGGGCGACTAAAATGACCAAGGCTCTGGAGAACAAGCCCTATGAGGAGTGGCTTAAAGAGCTGGGCATGTTTAGCCTGCAGAAGAGAAGGCTGAGAAGAGACAGGATAGCCATGTATAAATGTATGGGGAAGTCATAGGGAGGAGGGAGCAAGCTGTTTTCTGCTGCCCTGGAGACTAGGACGTAATGGAACAATGGCATCAAATTGCAGAAAAGGAGATTCCATTTGAACATTAGGAAGAACTACCTAACTGTGAGAGCTGTTCAGCAGTGGAATTCTCTGCCCGGAATGTGGTGGAGGCAGGGGCGGTCCTACAAGATAGGCCAAGTAGGCGGCCGCCTAGGGCGCCATCTGGGAAGGGGGCGCCATCCTGGCCGCATGGGGCGCCATCCTGGCCCTGCCGATGTTCCTCAGACAGTGCTGCAGCTGCCTGCTTTTTGACCCCAGCCTTGTGCGCTCCGACGCCGCTTCTGGGCATGCGCGGAGGTTTTCACGCAGGCGCAGTTGCTCTGGAGCTGAAGTTGAGCACAGGAGCAACTGCACATGCACGAAAACCTCCGCACATGCCCAGTAGCTCCCTTGCGCAGAAGCCTGTGAGCAAAGCACTCCCTATCGGGCAGGCAGGGAGTGCTTCCCCTCTCCCTTTGTCTCCGCTGCGTGCGCGCGTTTGCAGGGAAGGAGAAAAGAATCAGTGAAGGAAGTGTAAGTGAAGGAATGAATGAAGGGCTTTCCTCCTCCTCCTCCTCTGTGACCTCTTCTCTCCCTCCTTCCTTTCTTCGGCTCTATTCCTGTCTAGACCTGAGGGGCCTGAGGCTATGAGGAGTTGTGGGAGTTGGAGGCCAAAACACTTAGAAGGAGGGGGGAGGGCACAAGTTTGCCCAGGCCGCGCTGCCTGTATTCGACCTCATTTGAACATTTTGGATGTTTTCTATTTACATTTACATTGGGATCCTAATTTTGGACTTATGGGAGACTCCTATGAATTATGAGATGGGTGGTAGGTAATATATTCTGATTTTGATGCATTTACATTGCATTTCTTGTTGATTATTATACAGTTCTGCTTAATATTGTCATACAATATAATACAAATACAATATAACAATAGAATAATGATATATTTTATATTACATGTAATATTACAAACAATATTGCAATATAGTGGTATTGTACAAAATAGTAATATATAATATTTTATGTTACTTTATTTTGGGTTATTTGAGTTTTATAGGAGTAATGAAAATATTTAGTAGAGGATAATTTAATTTAAATAAATAATTGTATTATTTTATAATAATAATATAATAGAATGTTACATTATATTATAATGTCAATATATTATAATATAATTATATTGTAATGTAGTATAATATAATTATGATATAATATAGTATGAGTATGGTATAATATGTTGTATGTACATTGATACAATATAATACTACTAATGGTATTGTGATATTATAATTGTATATTTGTTTTACATGGGGGGCGGCAAAATAATGTTTTGGGGGGGCACCAAAATAATGTTCGCCTACCATTTAAAATTACCTTAGACCGCCCCTGGGTGGAGGCTCCTTCTTTGGAGGCTTTTAAACAGAGGCTGGGGGTGCTTTGAATGGGATTTTACTGTTTCTTTGCAGGGGGGTTGGACTAGATGGCCCATGAGATCTCTTCCAACTCTATGATTATATAGGTGAGTCAGTTGTACTAGCCCATATCAATCACCATCACCACAACACCAGCCTGCCACCATCTTGGAACTACAACTCCCCAAATTCTCTAGGTGAGTGATTATGGGAGTTGTAGCCCACAATATAGTTTCCTCCAGGTTCTGCCCCCTCCCTCTGCTATCTTAATTAGGCATAGCATCTTGTGGAGCTGAGTGAATGATGGTTGTGTGGATTTTACTAGAGGAGCAACTTTGGCATTGTGTCTCCCAAATGACTGGGCCAATGTTCTCTCTCCTACTTCAGTTGCCTCATTGTACACATTTGATACATTAGTGTGCAGCCAGCGGTTCTGTAATAATCTTAGCTTCAGATTTTCATTGCCATAGAAACAATCTTCCTCCTCTCTTTGCTTCTCTCCCCAGCAAGTCCTTCTGTTTTGCTTATCCTCTTCATCTATCTATTTACTACCTACCTTGTGTCTCATTATGCTGTTCCAATTCCCTAGCTTTTTTTCTTGTGCTACCGCAGCAGCAAAACATTTTTTCCATAATTCTGTTCCATTTACAGCCTTTATCTTTGTAACTGTCAAACATCCTCTAGTGATGTTTCTTCTAGCACTGAATTAAAAGAGGAATATTGGATGGGGAGGGGGAGAGAATGGGAGATGCATTGTGAAATGTGCTCTTTTTTTTAGTTTTTTTTTTTGCACTCTTTTGTGAAACGGAATCCTAGAATCGTAGAGTTGGAAGAAACCTTGTGGGCTATCCAGTCCAACACTCTGCCAAGAAGCAGGAAAAACTCATTCAAAGCATCCCTTCCAAGCATTTCTTCTCTTAGGTATAGTGTAAAATATCGTAAATCCAATGGACTTAAATTGATTTCTATTTATTATTATTTTATTATTTACAGTATTTATATTCCACCCTTCTCACCCTGCAGGGGACTCAGGGCGGATCACAATGCATGGCAAACATTCAATGCCACAGACACACAACATATATAGATAGACACACATAGACTATTTAATTTTTCAGCTTCATTCTGGCCACCGGGGGAGCTGTCACTTCACTGTCAATTTGTGACTCTGATGGAGTACTTCCTCATTCTTTTGCACGCTGCTGGAGAGTTTTATGACGTAAATTAGCTAAATTAGCCTCCCCGCATAAGTGGTACCTAAATTTCCTACTTGACAGATGCAACTGTCTTTCGGGCTGCAAAAGTCGACAAATGGTTGGGAGCTTACTCCGACCCGGGCTGGCTTCAAGCTCATGACCTTTCGCTTAGTAGTGATTTTAATGTAGCTGACTCCCAACCAGCTGTGCCACAGCCCAGTCTACCAGGGAAAACAGAACCAGTTGACAAAAGAGACATGACAGTAGGAAACACTAAAAAACACAAATCCATTTTGACCCTTCCATTGATCTTGAAAGCATTGTAATAGCCAAGGAGATCTTATCTGAGCTCATTCAGTGTTTAAAAACTTGTCCACTGTTAGAAATATGTTTTGGGCCCAGGCATGTAGCCGGGGCTAAGGGGGCTTCAGCCCCCGAAATTCTCAGGGTGGTCCGCGAAAAGGCCTTACTGGTACATTATTTAAACTGTTATGTGCATTTATATCATGATCTGATCACCATGCTCATTATATCCCACATTCATGGGGTTATTGGGATAACAATACAAAAGGTTTGCTAGGGTAGATCCTCTTCCACCCAGTCTCAGCCCCGAACCAAGCTCAACCCCCCCCCCCCGAAACAAAATCCTGGCTACGGCCCTGTTTGGGCCCTTTCTGGCAGCTTGCTCTTCTCACACAGCTCAGTTGGGCTTTCTTTAATGTCCCCCCTGGAGGAGCATCCTGGCATCATAATCTGTTTAGAGTATACAGCTATTAAGAGCAACTGGAACACTAACTCCATATGACAGTTTTATCTTTTCTGAGCTGATTTCAACCATGTATGAATACGAGCCATGTCTGATTTAGTGAATGGTGACAAGGCTATCCGTCTACCCTATAAATGCCAGAAGTCCTTTAAAAATGAAAGTACAAGTGAAACAGAAGGAAAATTGTTTTGCAAAGTCTATGGATGGATGTGTGTGTGTGTGTGTGTGTGTGTACGTACAACAGAGCATTCATGGAGGCCCAGTACCTGCAATTTCATTTATCCATGTCTGACTAAACATGTTCTAGGTCAGTATTTCTCAACCTTCCAAATGTCGCGACCCCAAATACAGTTCCTCATGTTGTGGTGACCCCCAACCATTAAATTATTTTTGTTGCTACTTCATAACTGTAATTTTGCTACTGTTATGAATCGTAATGTAAATATCTGATATGCAGGATGTATATTCTGGACCAAATTTGGCACAAATACCCGATATACCCAAATTTGAATACTGGTGAGGTGTGTGGGGGGGGGATTGATATTGTCATTTGGGAGTTGTAGTTGCTGGGAGTTATAGTTCACCTGCAATCAGAGAGCATTCCGAACTCCACCAATGGGGGAATTGAACCAGTCTTGGCACACATGACCAACAGAAAATATTGGAAGGGTTTAGTGGGCATTGACCTTGAGTTTTTGGAGTTGTAGTTCACCTACTTACAGAGAGCACGGTGGACTCAAACAATGATGGACCTGGACCAAACGTGGCACAAACATTAAATATACCCAAATGTGAACACTGGTGGAATTTGGGGAAAATAGACATTAACATTTGGGAGTTCTAATTGCTGGGATTTATAGTTCACCTACAATCAAAGAGCACTCTGAACCCCACCAATGATAGAATTGGGTCAAACTTCCCACAAAGAACCACCATGACCAATAAAAATACCGTGTTTTCTGATAGTAATTGGTGACCCCTCTGACACCCCCTCACGACCCCCCGAGGGGTCCCGACCCCCAGGTTGAGAAACACTGTTCTAGGTCCTCAAGTGATATGCTACTGCCAGATGTGGTTTGTTCAATACAGTTTGTTATTATACAGCATTTCACATATCCATGCAAAGTCATGGAACATATCCCTAGCAAATATGGGAATCATTGTCTGTCTCTCTGTGTGTATGTTTGTGTGTGTGTGTGTGTACACACACATACAGTAGAGTCTCACTTATCCAACATAAACGGGCCGACAGAACGTTGGATAAGCAAAAATGTTGGAAAATAATGAGGGATTAAGAAAAAGCCTATTAAATGTCAAATTATGTTATGATTTTACAACTTGAACACAAAAACATCATGTCTTACAACAAATTGACAGAAAAAGCAGTTCAATACATGGTAACGTTATGTAGTAATTACTGTATTTCGGAATTTAGCACCAAAACATCGCAATGTATTGAAACAGCTGTGGATCCGGGTGGGAGGCAGACTGTGTTGGATAATACAGAACATTGGATGAGTGAAGGTTGGATAAGAACATACATAAGAACATAAGAAGAGCCATGCTGAATCGGGCCTCAGCCCATCTAGTCCAGCATTCTGTGTCACACAGTGGCCCACTAGTTGTACACGGGGATCTCGAGCAGAAAGGAGGGCAAAACCCTCACCTGCTCCCGACCCCCCACAACCAGTACCCGGGGAAATCCTGCCTGCCTCAATCAACACAGAGGTGGCACTTGGATGTCCATTTCAGTAACTACTGATTCCCTTGGTATCCATGAATCTGTCTAATCCTGCCTTGAAGCTGTCCAGGCTGACAGTGAGAGACAGTGGATAAGTGAGAGACTACTGTATATGAGAAAGATGTATTCTTCCAGCTTCTTTAAAAGAAACAAATTGAAGACTGTTGTCTAAGACACTTGTACGAGGCCCAGATATTATCATGCTGTTTCTATTCTTGCGTGTAGGAGGACAAGTCTAGGCTTTGAGGAATAAAATTGATTACTTGGAACAATTCCAATCTGGGTTAGAAAGCATATGGTTAAACAGTTTAAAATAATTAAAAATATAATTAAATGGACACAAGACAAAATCACATCACCCTGCTTTTAAATACCTTAATGCCTCATGGCTAAACATTCAAGCCCTGCCTAACTAAAAAAGATAGAAAGAAAACAGAAAGGAGAATAATTGAACTCTCATGGAAGGGAATTCCACAACCTTGGAGCTTCCACTGAGAGCTCTTCCACACAGCCATATAATCCAAATATAAAGGCAGAAAATCCCACAATATCTGCTGAGTCCACACTGCTATATATTCCAGTTCAAAGCAGATAATGTGGGATTTTCTGCCTTGATATTCTGGGTTATATGACTGTGTGGAAGGGGCCCAAGAAGGTCCTCACTTGGGTCCTCAGAAAACATACAGTACCTGTGATGGTGACTGCACCAAAAGAAAGTCCTCGACTGAAGATTTAAAATGCAGGCTGGTTTATATAGGGAGATATACTAGTTTCCCACTTCTATTTCCATTTGCCTATTCACAATCATTTCGTGATTGAGATACTTATCACAAAAAAACCGACTGTGAAAGTAATGATTTCCCCAGCAGGGAATGTATTTCTTCTTTAGATAACAACAGTAATTTAAAGAGAAATAACCTTGTTTCTTCTAAGGAATAACTACTACAGTATATATTATATTCATGTATAAGTTGAACTCATATATGAGTCAAGGTTTTGGGGCTACAAGCCCCCGGTGCCGCACTGGGTTAAAGCACTGAGCTGTTGAACTTGTTGACTGAGCTGCTGAAAGGTCTTAGGTTTGAATTTGAGGAGCAGCAAGAGCTCCTGCTGTCAGCCCCAGCTTCTGCAAACCTAGTAGTTCGAAAACATGCAACTGTGAGTAGTTCAATAGGTAGTGTTCCGGCAGGAAGGTAATGGCGCTCCATGCAGTCATGACGGCCACATGATCTCGGAGGTGTCTACAGACAACGCCGGCTATTCAGCTTAGAAATGGAGACGCGCACCAACCCCCAGAGTCGGACATGATTTAATGTCAGGGGAAAACCTTTACCTTTACCTTTACATAAGTTAAGTCTCATTCTGCAGAAAGAAGGAAGTGCCACTGCTGTCTCATTGGGGCAGCTGCCCCTGGGCACCACTATATTTTCCCCACCTAGGCATTCAAATAAGCCAGAAGCAGAGCCATGGCAGAGAGAGTAGAGGTTCTTCCAGGATGGATTAAGCTCATGCCTTTTGGCACTGTACTCAGAGAAGGGCATGGTTCCTTTTTGATAAGACTCAATGTACAGTAATGTACATTGACATGTGGGTAACGTGACTCAAGTTATTTGGGTTGCTTTTTTGACTAAAATTGCTAGACTTAAACATGTGTATATAGGGCAGTGTTCCGAAATTTTTAGGAATAAAGTGGTGTGAACTCAATAAAAGGTGAAGAAGAAACATCATGGCTCAAAGGCTGACCTGTGTCATAGTTTCATGCTACTGCAGAATGCAATTCAACTTGGAAAGCATCCAGTGGAATCCACAAATGGAGATGCAGCTCAAGATAATTTGAGGTGATGTTTAATTGCCCAACTTGTGAGACCTTCTTCAGGGGACGATAAAATAGAAATATTATTCATACATTATAGTCCTCAAAGGTGAAAATGTGTTGGGCTTTTCAGCAATCAGACATCACCTAATAGCATCTCGGGATGTGTTGGCCACATCTGTGTGACCCTCATGGTGTAATGTGAGTATTAAGATGTTGAGGAGGTGATTGAGAAGAGGGATTTTTATAACCATAGGCCAGCAGATCATTATATCCAGATTTTAAAAACTCAAATGTTTTAGGTACCTTGGAGATATGAGGAGATAAACCCAGAGGGTGGAGTAAGATCGAGAGCAGATGATGTTATTATTATTTATACCTCAGTCTTTCAGGCAGAGATTCAAGCATGTTTTTTTTAATGGAATACAAAACATCAGAACATACAAAGTAAATATGATTTAAAATACCAAAAAGAAAATGAACTCTTTGGAGCACTTGTAACTATAACCATATACTTTTAAAAGGTAACACTTTTTGCAAAGTGGATGCAAGTAAGTGTACCTTCTGTTTCCTGTGCAAAAAGGTGAACTCATTGTTGTATATTGTATATGCAACTTGGATGAATTTTTCATCACACCTTTCCGTCTGAAGCTTTGTCTGCTTTATAAATGTATGTAAATCTGAGTCATTTTAGCACATGCAGTTGGCTTCATGGCACAACAACTTGCAAAAATAATAAGCTGTATCTTGGTTTGGTTGACGGAGGGAAGAAATGTAATGAACAAACATATCTAAACATTTAGGTATTCATTTACAACACTGTATTTCATTTGTGAGCAGAAATGTTTGGGTATTTACCATACCTCTTTGCACAACACACAGGATTACAATTCCCAGAGCAAGGCTCTTCTCCTCCAGTTCTTAGGTCAAGGGGAGGAATCTCAAGGCAACAGTGCTGACTTGAAAAGTGGATATACATATATCCACTCGTACATATATTTTCCTTATTTTTTAAATTTGGAGGTTTAATGTTTGAATGATCTACTACTCCATACAAATGTGGTTGACATTTAAAGTATCATGTTTATTAACATAACTTTATATCTCAGGTTTTGGATTTGACATCTCAGGGTCTGGGATAGTCTTGTCAAGGCAACCCCAAACAGAACAGTACTGAAGTCCTGAGCTTCCTTCTGTGAAATTTATTTATTTATTTTGGGATTTATTAATCGCCCATCCCAGATGGCTCTGGGTGATTTGCAGTAAAAACACACAGCTAAATACCTGAAACATCTAAAAACATCTAAAAGTATCTAACATCTAAAAACATCTAAAAACAATTAACAGTTCTCAGCCAAACACCCTCTCAAACAGCCATGTTTTACAAGCCATGCAAAAGTCTTTTAGATCACGGCTGGCTCTGATGTAAGGAGGGAGGGTGTTCCAAAGTGATGGGGCGATCACCAAAAAAGCTCTACGCCAGGTTGATGTCAAATGGGCATCCTTAGGGCCTGGGATCTGTAATAGATTCTGATAGTCTGATTAAGGCAATCTCAAGGGTCAACATGGAGAGAGGTGTTCCCGTAGATATGCCGGCCCTTGACCATGCAAGGCCTTAAAGGTTAGAACAAGCACCTTGTGAGTAATACGGAACTTGACCGGAAGCCAGTGCAGTTGGTATAGAACAGATGTTATATCGTTCCTCACGGGGTTCCCATGAGGAGTCTGGTCACCACATTATATACTAGTTGAAGTCTCTGGGTCACTAACAAGGGAAGGCCAACATAAAGAGCATTACAATAGTCAAGTCTTGAGGTTACTGTGGCATGAACCACTGTGGCCAGGTCATCCCCGGACAGCTAGGGCACCAGCTGCCTAGCCTGCCGAAGATGGAAAAAGGCCGACTTACTGACGGCAGAGACCTGGTCCTCCATTGTCAATAATGGGGGGGAGGTCATGAGGGGTTGTCAGAAGGATCACCAAAGACCACCAGAAAACACAGTATTTTCTGTTGCTCGTGGGTGTTCTATGTGGGAAGTTTGGCCCAATTCTATTGTTGGTTGGGTTCAGAATACTCTTAGATTGTAGGTAAACTATAAATCCCAGTAACTACAACCCTCAAATGTCAAGGGTTTTTTCTCCCACACTCTAGCTGTGTCCACATTTGGGCACATGGAGTATCTATGCCAAGTTTGGTCCAGATCCATCATTGTTTGAGTCTCTGGATGTAGGTGAGTTACAACTCCCAAACTCAAGGGCAATGCCCACCAAACCCTTCCAGAATTTTCTGTTGGTTGTGGAAGTCCTATGTGGCAAGTTTGGTTCAATTCCATCATTGGTGGGGTTCAGAATGCTCTTTGATTGTAGGTGAACTATAAATCCCATCAGCTACAACTCTCAAATGACAAAATCCATTTTTGAGTGATGGTCACTCCTTGGGCTAGTGGGTGTATTGTATCCAAATTTGGTGGCAATTTGCCCAGTGGTTTTTGAGTTATATTAATCCCACAAACAAACTTTACATTTTTATTTATATAGATGTCCTATAAGCGTCCATGCTGACTATAGAATTCTTAGAGTAGCATTCACAAAAATAGCTTTTCAAAGCCGCAAAAAAACCTCACCCCCCACCCCCCACCCCAAAAGAAACAACAAACTTCTGGATAGCATTCTCTTTTTCTCTTCCATGTTACCCTCAATAATACTACTGTGCCACGACGCTGAGGAGATGACTAGCCTGGGAATTAGAAGACAAATAATCTTTCTGTGCAGATATTTTGTTTGGATCAGGTTATTAAGATGTAATGAAAAATGGCAGGTTCTTTTTGCATCACTTTGGGTCATAAAAGGGAGACACCAAAATGTATCTTATTATAACAAACAGCATTAAATAAATGTGGTTAGAGAAGCCTGAAGTCCAGTGAATTGCTTTCAGCACTAATCTAGAGTTCATATGTGCTGCTTATAGCTTGATCAATATTTGAACAAAATGTGATGGAGAAGGCTGCAGATCTTTATTGCCTATGCCTGTGTAACTCCATTGACTTCAGCATAATGATTCCCTAGACACCCTATCATAGCAAGAGAATTTTGTGTTCAGAATCATCTAATTTCATGTGCTCATAAATGTGCACGCACACACACATTAGAAGCCAAGTCTTACCCTGCAAAATCTGCTTGAAAGGGGTTTATATTTTCTTGAGACTAGAGTGGGATTTTTCTTTAAAATATTTATGCTTTCTTTCCCAGGCTACAAGTCAGCATCTTTTGTATATCACCGTAAAGCAGTTTCTCCTTTATTACTACTGCATTGACCATATTCCTACTGATGTGCCATTGACCTATCTCACTGCAAAGTGCCCCAATTATTTTTATATCAGGTGCCTGTGAATAGCTGCCATCAAGCTATTCACTCCAGATGAGCATGAAGACTTGCATTTGTTGAAGCCATGTTCACACCAGTTTGTTTATAATTGCAGCCTTATTGATTTAAAACAGCCATTCATAATCAGGAGCCCTCCACATGTTCTGAACTGCAATTTCCACCAGCACATCTACTGTGGCCAATGGGTATGGAAGTTAAAAATTCATTCCAAAATACCTGGAGAGAACCAAGGGTATCATTACAGGAGGGAAATTAAGGGCTATAAAATCCTGCTAATGCAACAATGAAATGTTTTCCCAGACTCCAATTTCTAGCATTCCAGATAGTGAGGCATTGAAATGGTTCATATCTAGAATTCTTGTATTTGCTGTATTTTATTTATATGCTTTCAATTTTATCCCATCTTTCTTCCAGGGACTACTGTATTCATGTTCCCTTACTTTGCTTTAACTCAACTGAAGTTTTATGTTATTACAATGCTAGAAATTTGGGGATTATTGGAAAATCTCATAAGGAAGCAGAATTCTTATTTATAGAGCAATGTTATTATTCTTTTATTACTCTCCTCTCAAGGTAGTATAAGATGTGGCACATGTTTTTTCCTATTATGGATTTGAGGGAATAACTAATACACAATAACTTAAGAAACTTTCCTGTTGTAGTGATTTAGCCAGGACCGCGGTTAGAGGGTCTGTGCCCGGCAAGCATATGCTAAACCAGATAGGCCAGAACACAGAAACACACTCGCCAGGTTGAAGGCAATGCCACAGAGGTTTAGTACGATTCGGCCAAAAAAGGATGAAAGTAAATGCAATTTGCTTCAAAAGATACATACATAAACATACAGAGAAATGCAAGACATCTTATATAGTTTTGACAACTATTCAAACTTCCCTCTTCCCCTCCTGATTGGCTGAGAAAGAGGCTGGCCAGAATCTGTGCCAGGATTGACTGAGGATTCCCTTGATTTCACAGCCTAGAGCAGGGGTGGGCAATTACCTGCCCTCCAGGTGTTTTGGACTTCAACTCCCAGAAATCCTAGCCAGTTCACCAGCTGTTAGGATTTCTGGGAGTTGAAGTCCAAAACACCTGGAGGGCTGGTAATTGCCCACCCCTGGCCTAGAGGCAGGGATTCCCAGGGTGGGAAAGATAATGGCTGGGGATTGGTCTGCATAATGAGCCAATCCGCTGTAGAGACACCTCCTGGGAGGGAACACCAAAGAGGAAACAATGATACAGGTATGCCGATGAGTTTTTGATTAACTCAAATGTCCAGTTCTATGCAAAACAAAGGTGTAGAGCCCCAGATAAAAGGTGCTGTTCTTAGATAATCAAGGACATGGCTGTCAGTATAGAAAGTTAATGTATGAATATATACTAAGCCCCCTCTTTCGCAGGAGTGGCAGACTCTCAGGCTCAGGTTACGTGGACAAATGTCCTGAGCTTATCTGACAGGTAAAGAAGATCATTTATCTTTACATATGCACAATGATAGTTTACATATGCACAATGATTTGGGAAATAGCTGGGGGATTTGGCCAACATCCCTGTTCCCAAAGAAAAATGCAAATAGGGTCACATGGAGGTGGCTGCCTTGAAGTTATATTTTGATACCCATATAAGAAACACTTTATACACTTTTTATTGGAAAATAAATAAAGACTATTTTTTTAAAAAAAGAAACACTTTATACACTTCATATAAGAAATTGATACAGTACACAGTATGAAAGATACAAGTTACACAGAAATAATCAAATTGATAATGTATTAAAAGGTTAGGAACAATAGAATTTGAGGGGTACAGCTAAATCCATTCCCAATCATAAAGCTATGAAACTCTGTAACTCTGAGACCTCCAAAAATGTGGGGGGGGGGGGGCGGACAGGACTGTGGCTCGAAAACACTGTTCTTATGGATATGTATATTTCCTTGCTACATTATTTATTATAGTTTGCCTTCAGTTCAGATGCTGCTTTGATATCTGACCACTGGATCTCTTTACATCAAATACTTTCCAAAAGGTTCAGCCACTGAATAGTGTAAAGCTATCTAGCAGCAAGGATATTTCAGGGCAAATATCTTCTCTCATGGAGGACACATCTCTAGAGAAGTGTCATATAATCAAGTTTCAATCCCAGTTACCTCAATATAGCAAAAAGACCACTTGGAAATATATGGTTGTGATTTCAGAATTCCTGTTTATTTTGATAGTCATTGAATAGTGTAGTGGTTTACATGTTGGACTAAAAAGCCAGGAGACTAAGGTGTGAAGCCTTCCTCAGTCATAATAACTTTGCTCAGTCACTGGATAACTTTGAGACTCTTTCAGCCTAAAGGGAAGGGAATGACAGGCCTCCTCTGAATATATCCTGCAAAGAAAATCTTAGGATAGTTGTCATGATACGAAGGTAAGCGCCGAAAGAACCACACAGACAGCTATCATATGGTCTCAAACACTTTACTCCGTAGTCGAGCAATACAAAGCTGGAAGTGAGGTAAAGACGCACACATTCGGCTTATATTCACTCAGCCTTCCTGCCCCTTTCTTTTCTCCCTGGGCGTTTGTTAGGCGCTGGCAGGATCTGGATCCAACCGGCTGAAACCGCAGCAGTGGGCATCAGCTCCTGACAATAGTAGCAACAGTGATAGGCTTACATCATGATACAACGGTCAGGAGGCTAGATAAGAACATAAATGGTTCTCTCAGATAAGAAAAGATAACTCCCATCTTCAATCAGAAGTAATGAGAGATAGTGTTTACTAATAATACAATTATCAGCATTGAGAATCCTTGGTTTAAATATATAAATATTACTTCGTTAACCCACCATTCCTTTTTGGCCTGTAAAACCCAACAAATGACCTAGGGTAAGCCACACACTCTCAGCCCCAGAAAAACTTGACATAGTGTCACTTTAGTCTGAAAACACCTTGAAAGCATAAGACAACAGGAAAAAGTGATTAAAATTAAATTGGTTTTGGCAGTGTTGAGATGTTTGGGATTTTAACAAGTTTTGTTATCATCTGATTTGTTTTTTTAATCATTAGTTTGCTTCAATTCTCTGTAAAGATCACGCTCAGGCAGGGCTCGATCCAACCAGATTTATTGCAGGTATAACACCTATAAAGCCAAAGCAGTGACCCTTCACCCAAACACACCTTATATACCCCGACCCCCTCCTTCCCTTCCCTTGCAACATCCTGGGAAGGTTGCATCATGTCCTGCTGACTCAGCAATCCCACTGTCCAAGGGATATGACCTCATCCCCCTCTGAGTCAGCATATTCCCATTCAGTGTCCAATGTCCAGAGGAGGTTACATCACTTCCGTTCTGATTCAGCACTTTCCCCGGAGGATTGCATCATCCTGGGGATTTTCCAGTGTCCAGTGTCAAAGCAGGTCAAGGCAGACTGGGGCTCTGAGCCTCTTCCAGGCTAAGACTTCCCAGCTCTGACGTGGGGTTTACAGAGAATGGCAGATTGGGTTGACGTCATTGCCCCCCCCCCCCAAACAACACATTGTGTAGCTTCTTCTTCCAGATGTTTTCCCCTGTAGATGAAGAGGGTCAATGTTTTTATGGATTGAATATTGTTTTAACTTGGAATGACTGTGTATGATGCTGTTGAAACTGTATTTTAATGTATCTTAATGTATTTTAATTGTTGTGGGGTTTTGGGGTTTTATGCTGTTGTGATGTGGGCATTGAATTGTGCCGTACTGTAAGCCGCTCTGAGTCCCCCCTCGGGGGTTGAGAAGAGCGGGGTAAAATCCTGAAATAAAATAAATAAATAAATAGTTGCTATGATTACTTTCTGAAACTTTCCAGATCTATGGCAGGAAATGGTGTGACCTGTTGTGCTACTCATCTGGAAAATGGCAGGCTGAGAAAGGCCTGGGTTCTAGCAGCCTAATTGTGTTTTACCTGCACCTTTCTTCTTTCTACCCCCACCAACACACACTGTTGAGTCACTTTTCAAACACTGTTTACCTGGAATGGGAAAGGTAAACAAGGAATAATGTGATAATTCCAGTGAAAGAGCGCCAGTCCTCTTATTGGATACTGAAGGACAGTAGTAAGTGGCCACAATGATCAGTCAGTGAATCAAAGGTGAGAACATTCTAAATCTTGGAGTGCCTCTGAGCATATGCAGAATATATTTCTGCACTACTGAATAGTTGCATCCTTTATCTTTCAGCATACTTGAACTCAAAATGCTAGAACACATATTGTTCCAGTAGCAACTTGTAGGTCTCAGGTTCAGTCATTGCCTTTCTGTTTCAAACAACTCCACTGCTATCCAGTCCTTCCTTGAGACCCCACCTGCAATGGCTAGCAAGGCAACGCTTCTTATTTGGTGTGCTCCAGAACAGTGAACACTGTTAAAAGCAAATCAGAATGCAGAAACAACATAGCATATTACTAGTTGAATGTAACTAATTGTTTCCAAGATCTGGTGGAAGGCACCATTAACCATGAAATTAGCTTGTTAAGCCTCATTGAGTGTATCACTCCATTAGTGCATCTAAGGAAGTGGATTGATATCCTGAAAACCTCATGCTCCACAAAAACTCATGCTAAATTCATTATCCTTCTCCTCTTTTTTTATGCGGCAAGATTATAACACTCTTCTTTGAAATTGGGGAAAGGGAGTGTTAATACATAGTTACTGCTGGCCCTCCATGGCTTATTCACCCATAGATTCAACTAGTTATGACTTAAAATATTCAGAAAAGGTATATTCCATAGGTTTGCCACTAACTGGAATATACAGTTAGTGTTGGATCGCCTCTGGCTTTCCAGATGTTAATGATCTACTAATCCCAGACTGGCTTTCTAGTTTGAGAGCTGGAAAACTGCCATTTTCTGGGCTACTATGAGAGTGGCACCTAGAGAATGCCATATAAGCACCAGATATTGAAAATGGGCACATTCTGAAAACTAGTTATCATGTAGTGCGTTGTATCTTGAACAGAAAGGCAGACTGTGCTACAGCCACATTAAGTTACCTTCTCCTGAAATAAGCACCATTTAACGTATGGTATGATGTTTCTGGTTTTTTTTTTTCTGGCTTTCAATGCAGGAGGGCAAGACGCTTGAGCTCCTGATGCAAACAAGCTGGGTCCTTCCCATAAATATAATACAAAAAGAGATATCCTTTACATGTCAAAATCAGCCTGTCACCTGATACCATATATTATGCACCAGATCATTCTCCTCCAGCAAAATACATTCACTAGGCAAGCCTTGGGAATGACACTAATAAATAGATGACACTTCAAATGAAGTTTGGGCAATACACCCTAAAAGAAGGCTTTGAACCCCTATTTATACATCCACACTCCTGGCAAATAGTGCCCTCTTAAGCCACATGTCCTCAGGAGAGCTATCTTTGGACAGCACTATCTGCCCTTGGGAATCTCAATGATATTTCATCTATAAATAAGGAATTTATTCTGCCTTCTGTACTTCAGATCAGCCTTGAGCTTCATCTTGATGCACAGCACTCCTTTGGAGTCGTCCTGATTTAGCATACCATTGATAAATCACCCGCAACTAGGAGACTGAGCTATGGATCCTGAAAGCAATTTTGAGCCCTCTTGTCAAAATTGTCCTTGATTCCTGAACATTGAAGGGATGTGAGACAGAAGAATTAAACATAGGGCAGCTATTAGTCAAGCCTGCAAATGTGTTTCACAGAATGTGTTTCTGTGATCAGGTGCTCCCTTGTGATACTATTCTGATTCAAATGCCACACAAGCACCTGGAGATGACACAGACTAGAATGGAAGATTTTCTGCCCATCAGTGGTGCTGATGTGGCTGTATCCATAAGTAATCACATCAAGGAGTTAAAAGAAAACCATTTCAAAACTACAGCACTGCCAGGTACTTCAGTGCCAGATCTTTGATTAGTGACACTTGTCTGCTGTTGAATAACTTGAAATGGAGACAGTGATGAATGGAATACATTACAGTTTGGCTGCTGACTTGTAGAGGGCAGAAGGAGAATGAAATTAACTGAAAGCAAGCGAGAATGGAGACTACAAAACCACCACATAGGAAATACTGGGTTGATTCCAGACTTAATCGTACTTAGGGAAGCAATTCTGGGCACTGCAATTTAAGGGTGATGAATGCAATTTTCCTGCTTCTTGGCAGGGGGTTGGACTGGATGCCCCACAAGGTTTCTTTCAACTCTATGATTCTATGAGTCTATGTTGACAAGCTGGAATGTGTCCAGAGAAGGGTGACTAAAATGATGAAGGGTCTGGAGAACAAACCCTATGAGGAGTGGCTTAAAGAGCTGGGCATGTTTAGCCTGCAGAAGGGAAGGCTGAGAGGAGACATGATGACCATGTATAAATATGTGAGGGGAAGTCATAGGGAGGAGGGAGCAGGCTGTTTTCTGCTGCCCTGGAGACTAGCATGCAGATAAATGGCTTCAAACTACAGGAAAGGAGATTCCACCTAAATATGAGGAAGAACTTCCTAACTGTGACAGCTGTTCAGCAGTGGAGCTCTCTGCACCAGAGTGTGGTGGGGGCGGGCATCCTTCTTTGGAGGCTTTTAAACAGAGGCTGGATGTCCATCTGTTGGGAGTGCTTTGAATGCGATATTCTTGCTTCTTGGAATGGGATTGGACAGGATGGCCTACGAGGTTCCTTCGAACTCTATGATTCTAAGTACTTTAAATAGACAGAATTTGGCAGTAAGTAATTACAGAATATGCATCTTTCCAGGACATTCAGAAATCTGTATGCTTTATTTTGTATTTAATTGGAGTTTTTAAAAATACATGTGCAAAGGCTAACCATTTCTCTGCTTTCAAATATTCTTGGTGCTGGAAACTAGTATTACCTAAAGCTTATGTGAGGTTATAATGAGGTGAAAAAAAACTAATCCAAAAGTTAAGCATGATTAAGTCCCATTAATTTTGACAGAAGAATTCTACACATGCTTGAATCTCCAACTGAAATAAATGTTTTAACATTAGGTTGTTCTAAATGCTCCTTCCTTCCTTCCTTCCTTCCTTCCTTCCTTCCTTCCTTCCTTCCTTCCTTCCTTCCTTCCTTCCTTCCTTCCTTCCTTCCTTCCCGAAATCCTTTTGCCATGTTTTTTCCCCTTTTAGAATGTGTGATTCTGTAAAGGAATCTTAAATCTGGTCCATCATCTATGTACAAGTAAATCATTTTAGTTCCTCATTTGTTTCATGCATACAGTATGTATAAATATAAAACAAATGAACTAAAATAAGCAAAGCATCCCACAAAATTAAACATATGGAATTCTTATTACTTGTAAATGGACATATTTATTGACCTTGGATTGAGTAATAGGAATTATTTTCTAAAAAATACTCAGTGTTAATATGAGTAAGTGTTAACAGATCATACTTGGAAAACGACTGTCCTTTTCCAGGGGGTGGTACACATTTTCTCACATTACCAGCCAATGTTAGTTTTAGTGGACTGGTGATTACAGTTCATAACTGTAGTGGAATGAGGATTTAGTATTTTTTTTAAAAGTACAAGTGAAGGATTTGGTTTATATATTACCTTAATACCAGCATTTCACATTTGCAAAGAAACCGCATGATCTGGCCACAATTAGACACTTTAATTTTCATCAAAATGACGCTGGTCTAGACAAGACCCGTGTACTACAGGTAGGAAAAGAAGCTATGATGGTTAGAAAAAGTGCCTTCACGTGATGTATAACCCACATTGACCAAGAAGTTGCTTCTGGATGTCTGTATGACACTGGTTTAAACTGACGCGGATCCATCCCATCCACACTGGGTGGGAGAGAAAGGTAAGGAAAGGAATCCATCCACACTGGTTTAAAATGATGCGGATCCATCCCACCCACACTGGTTTAAACTGACGCGGGAGAGAAAGGAAAGGAACCCATCCACACTGGTTTAAACTGACGTGGATCCATCCCATCCACACTGCCTTCTCCTCTGTGGCCCCCTGACTCTGGAATTCCTTGCCCGGAGAGATTAGAAAAGCCCCCACTCTGGAGACCTTTAAAAAACACCTGAAAACTTGGCTTTTCCACTGTGCTTTTGAAGAGTATTTATTTATTTATTTATTTATTTATTTATTTATTTAATAACCCGCTCTTCTCTATCCCCGAAGGGGGACTCAGGGTGGCTAACAAAAGGCAACAATTCAATGCCACATATAAAGGAACAAAACATCGACATATCAAAATACAACAAAACAGATTAAAACAATTACATATCAGATACCCCATAATCCCTGTTCCATATTCATAGGCTGTTCAAGCCGATCCACAGTCCGCCAACATAACCCTATCCTACTCAAATTGTCCGTCCGCTGTTCCACATCAACCAAACGCCTGGTCCCACAGCCATGTCTTTAGCTTTTTTCTAAAGAAAAGGAGGGAAGAAGTTGACCTTATTTTGCTGGGGAGTGAGTTCCACAGGCAAGGGGCCACTACCGAGAAGGCCCTGTCTCTCATCCCCACCAAACGTATTTGTGACAAAGATGGGATCGAGAGCAGGGCCTCCCCGGAGGATCGTAAATTTCGAAATGGGTCATAAGGGGAGATATGTTCGGACAAGTAAGCTGGGCCAGAACCGTAATTTCTATCATTGATATTCTCAATGTCCCCGTTCTCAGAGTCCATCCCCTCTCCCCCATAAAGGATGTTTTCCCTGTAAAGGATGCTATTTTGAGTATCCCACCCTGAGTTTTAACATTTTAACATTTTATGTATGTGCTTGCATATATATAATCCATCCACACTGGTTTAAACTGAAGCAGATCCATCCCAACCACACTGGTTAAAACAGCTTCTCTCGCTTAAGACTGACTTGGGAGGTGGGAGGGAAAGGAAAGGAATCCATCCACACTTGTTTAAACTGACACAGATCCAACCCATCCACACTGGTTAAAACAGCTTCTCTCGCTTAAGACTGACTTGGGAGGTGGGAGGGAAAGGAAAGGAATACATCCACACTGGTTTAGACTGACGTGGATCCATCCCATCCACACTGGTTAAAACCACTTCTCTCGCTGATGCGGGAGGGAAAGGAAAGAAAGGGAATCCATCCACACTGGTTTAGAAGGCTTCTCTGGCTTAAACTGAGGCCAGGGAAGAGAAGTGGGGGGAAAGCTGAATAATTTCTGACTCACTTACTGATTTGTAAGAGAAATGGCAGAAACATAAGAACATAAGAACATAAGAAGAGCCATGCTGAATCGGGCCTCAGCCCATCTAGTCCAGCATTCTGTGTCACACAGTGGCCCACCAGTTGTACACGGGGATCTCTAGCAGAAGGGAGGGCAAAACCCTCACCTGCTCCCGACCCGGGGAAAATCCTGCCTGCCTCCATCAACACAGAGGTGGCACTTGGATGTCCATTTCAGTAGCTACTGATTCCCTTGGTATCCATGAATCTGTCTAATCCTGCCTTGAAGCTGTCCAGGCTGACAGCTGTCACAACCTCCTCTGGAAGTGAGTTCCATAACCCAATGACCCTCTGGGTGAAGAAATATTTCCCTTTGTTTGTCCTAACTTTCCTACCTTGGAGCTTTAGGAGTGCCCCTAGTCCTAGTGTTGTGTGACAGAGAAAATATTTTTTCTTTATTCACCTTTTCTATCCCATGCATGATTTTATACACTTCGATCAAGTCACCTCTTAAACGCCGTCTTTCAAGGCTGAAAAGACCAAGGCGTTGCAACCTGATTTCGTAAGGGAGCTGCTCCATCCCTTGGATCATTCTTGTTGCCCTTTTCTGTACCTTTTCCAGTTCCGTTATATCCTTCTTGAGGTGCGGTGACCAGAATTGTACACAGTACTCCAGATGTGGCCTCACCATAGATTTGTAGAGAGGCAATACAACATTTGACGACCTATTTTCGATTCCCTTCCTGATCATGCCAAGCATAGAATTTGCTTTTTTTACTGCTTCGGAAGGGCAAAGGGAGTTCCGGTTTCTTTAAAAACTTCAAAATAGTGTCAAAAAGGAAATATTTCCAAATTTATTCCGAATTACAAAGATTCCGACCGAACCTAACCATGCCTAGTTGCTACTAAGGGTTTGCTATGTATTTTTTTCTAAGTCTTAGCATGGATCAGGGTTTTTTTCTGTTGCAGCTGTCATGGGTAATTTATTTATTTATTTATTTATTGTTTGGACTTTTATGCCGCCAACTCCCTAAGGCTCGCAGCGGCTTACAAAAGCCAAACGGCAACACAGAGAAATACATCGTCAATACAACAGACAAGGAACAATACAACAATAAGAAGGGAGAAGATGGGGGGGAACAAGGTGGGAGCAGGTCCGGCGGGAGAGTGCCCAGCAGGTCAAGCGGGCCCTACTCTCCCATCGAAGGGGGGGGAGCAAAAGTGGTCTCAAGGTGATCCCACAAAACTGGTCTGAGGTGGCCAGTCCCCCATTGTCCAGAGGTCTGGCAGGGGGTGCCCGATCTATGGGATTGATGACCTTCTTCCGCTGTGCACCTGCAAGAGGGGGCTTCCGTTGCCTAAAAACTTGGCTCTTCTGCCAGGCGTTTGGGGATTGATTAGATAACCTGGAGGCTGGGCCCTTTATGGTTCTCTGTACCTGTATTTTTAATTGATGTACCTGTGTTTTTTAAATGATGTAAGTCGCCCGGAGCACCAGCGGTGGAGGGCGACTCACAAGAAATAAAGTTATTATTATTATTATTATTATTATTAAAGCCCGGACCCCAGAAGGTTCTGGCTCGCAGTGGATTCCAGGACTTGGGTTCGGGCGAGGCAAGCTTCCCATCTCTCGGGCAGACAGTGGCAAGCATCCCAGGGCCAGGGGGTCTGCCGCTCTTCGGCCTCCGACGCCGCCTTCTTCGGCGGTCACCTGGCCTCCGTGCTGGACACTCCCCGGGGCTTGCCAGTTCCAGAGCTGTACTACCCCGGCTCAATGAACCTGTCAGCCCCCGGCCGTCAGAGGAAGGCGGGGGGGGGGGAGGGTTGTAGCCAGGTCGTCAATGAGGGAGCGACCGGCAGCTGGCAAGCTAGGCGTCAGGGCCACGCCTCCGGAGCCCTCGCCAGAATTCCAGAGACATCTAGCGCCTCTGGTGGGGGCACCAGCGACAGCAGCTGCTTCGGCCCGTCAGTCAGGGAAGATGAGGGCTGAGTCCTCAGGTCATGCAAAGCCACAGCCCCTGAGGAATGTGGAGGGGGCAGGACTAAGGACGCCAAGCGGCTCGGGATCGCCGCCATCTTGTCGCCCCCAGCCAACGCCTCTCCCAGCGGACCCAGGGAGGCCCCGCGGCCAAGTGCCCCCCAGGGGCTCCACCAGGGCGTCTCCACTGTGCCAGCCATCTCCCCGGATCTCTCCTCAAGATGGGGGCCCCCCGCCACAGGCCTGGGACTCACTCCCCACCCTTCCGTTGTTTGCCTCCTCCTCGGTCTCCGCCTCCGTTTGGCCTGGGTGGCTGCTCGGGAGGCCAGGCCCCACTCTCTTGCCGCTCGTCTCGCGCCGCTCGCCTTCACGCTCCTCGGGGCCCGGCCGGCAAGAGTCCTTACGCTGGCGCTGCCGGCCTGGTTCTCTCGAGGCCGGGGTGTCCCAAGGCCCAGGGGTGGGGTCGGGGCGGCAATGGGCCCCCCCCACTGCAACAGCAACAGCGGGGCTCGTGCTGGGGAGCAGCTGCGGTTGCCCCACTCACCCTCCCTCGTCCATCTTCTCCTCGTCCGTCTCCACCAGGCTCCGCTGCTCCTCTCTCTGCCATCCCAGGGCCCTTGGAGCTGCACAGGGATGCCAGTACCGGCCCCAGCCTGTCCAGCTCCCCCAGCCAGGCAGCCAGCCGCTCGACCAGCTGGCCGAGATGAAGGAGGAGGCCGGTAAGGTCTGGCGGCACGTCCCGGTTGGTCCCGGGTTGCTCGCCAGCGTCCCCCTGGGTGGAACTGGGGGGGGGGTGGAAGTCCCGGCCTCCTCCAGGCCCGGCCAGGGGACGGGCGACCAAGCCAGGCACTTCTGGGGGGTCACCATGGTCGATGGGCCGAGGGGCCTCCTGGAGGCCGCAGCGTTCTTCAGGCCCGCAAGGGCCCTGAGGACCGAGGCCGGCGCCTGGGCGACCCCCAAGGCAGACTCGGCGTCAGCCTGCAAAGCCTCGAAGAGGGGCAGGGAGCGCTTCGGGGCCTCCAGTAACGGCCGAAGGTCCCCCCCGAGTCCAGTAGGTCCAGTAAGTCATTCCTTGTGCATGGGGCACCCCCCCTCAGCAGTGGGGGTGCTGTGCCGAAAAAGTTGCCAGGAGCTCGGCGGAGCTCGGCGTTCAAACGCCTGCTCGACGCGGCCATCTTGGATCAAATTGAATGTTAATTGAGTGCGATACTAGTTCCTGTATATATAGTAAGGCACTAAGTGTATGGAAACTTTGAACATTACCTTTGTAGCTTTGCATGATAGCTCGTTTTGAGCTGAAAAGCCTTTGGTTGGTGCCGGAGCAGCGTCCTGAAGATAAAGTTTGTTTATGACAAGACAAGGTCAGTCTACCAACAACAAAGGAAGAAGGACTGTATATTGTTTCTGTTACATGTCTGCATATCGCTGTTGGGTGAAGAGGACTCACCGGAGATATTGTTTTTGTTATGTTTTGGTGAGAGTGATTCTTCTGTCTTGTTTTGTAAACAGTGAATATAACTTCTTTTTATTTCTACTTAAAGTGAAAGACTCATGTGTATTTTTATCAGTTATTTTTATCACACTTAAAGAGTTAAAAGGGGCTAGGTCATTCTGCGGGCTACTAACGCTGTGCTGACACTATAGGAATACCCAGTTGAGATTACTGCAATGCATGTAATGTGAAGATGCCTTCAAATATAGTTTTAATCTTCAACTGGTACAAAATGTGGTAATTCAAGTATTGCTATATGCTAGATCAGTGGTTCACAACCTGTGGGTCCCTAGGTGTTTTGGTCTACAACTCCCAGAAATCCCAGCCAGTTTATCAGCTGTTAGGATTTCTGGGAGTTGAAGGTCAAAACATCTGTGGACCCACAGGTTGAGAACCACTGTGCTAGATGATCAAATCATGTGATACCTATATTGCGAGCTGTGCTATTTGCCAATGCATTCCCAACCCTAATGGAAAGCTCTGCTGTTGAACCTTATAACCCTTGCCAATAATTTCCTCACCCTGCACAAGAAATGCAGTTAACAGGGTCCTGCAAAAGTCCTCTATCTTCGTTTCTTGGTTTCTGGGAGCTGGATTTAATCTCCGTCTTGGAATGGTCACTCTGACTAGCATCAGCAGACCACAATGCAATAACTCGGGGATTTCCCAGCTGCTGACTTTAGCTGTATTTCTCCAGAAAATGATTTTTTCTAGTATTTGGCAATGTATTTTTAAGCCACGCATATGAATGTTTCTTCTTAGTGCATCTCAGTCTTTTAAAAGTCTCTTTATTTTAAAAAGAAGAAAAAGAAGACACATTGGGTGTTGAGTAAGTTCATGTTGTAAATTATGATACAATGCAAGTGCACAAGGAATTATTCCTTTGGGCACACTATAGGAATTAAAAGGAAATAAAATGCTTTTTTTAAAGCCCCAAGTAGTCCCAAAACATGAAAATAAATATTCAACCTGATGTACAGTATATTTAAGCTAAAACATCTTTTTAACTACTCATACCTTTGACGATTTCAGCTCCATTCCTCACTAACAACTGTAGTTTCTTTTGCTGGTCTCATAACGACTAACTACAAATCATCACTCTTCCACAGCCAGGGAAAAGAGAAAGAGAAATGTTCTTGGGTTTTTCACTCCCTCTGGAAACCTACCTCATTTCTTCTCTAGGCATACTTTAATGGATCGCTTCCTGTTCCTCTATAGGCTTATTTCTCAATTCTTAACATCATGAGGCACTGAAAAGAGTTTTCTATGGTTATGGCATAACCTCCGTTATTTTCCTGCCAATATCTAAACTGGTTGGATCCAGGTTCCCTAAAGGAGCATTTTCATCCATAAGATCTTTTACATTGTTTGAAAACCATACAACACAATTGTCTTGTTTTCCACAAGATGGTTATAACAATTTATTATGGTATCAATGCATTGTCAAAGGCTACCATGACCAGAATCACTGGGTTGCTGTGAGTTTTCCAGGCTGTAGGGCCATGTTTCTGGAACGTGGCCCTACAGTCCAGAAAACTCATAGCAACCCACTATTATATTATCATCAGTTGCACCTTGGAGCTTCCGGTGGTGCAATGGGTTAAACCCTTGTGCTGGCAGGACTGAAGACGGAGGTTTGAATCCAGGGAGAGCATGGATGATCTCCCTCTGAAAGCTCCAGCTCCCCATGCAGAAACATGAGAGAAGCCTCCCACAAGGATGGTAAAACATCAAACATCCGGCCGGGTATTCTCTGAGCAACATCCTTGCACAAGGCCAATTCTCTCACACCAGGAGTGACTTGCAGCTTCTCAAGTCGCTCCTGAAATGAAAAAAAAAGTTGCACCTTTCCTCCAATGAGCCCAAGTTAACCTGCAAGGTTTTCCTCCTTTCCACTTTATATTCACAATAGTCTGGTGAGTTAGATCAGTCACAAAAGTTTTCCAATGAATGTCATGGATCATGGGGTATTAGAACCCAGATTTTCCAAAAATATAGTTCAGCATTCGCATCACTGCATCAAGTACAAATCTTTTTCAGATAGATGTGATTGAAGAAAAATCTATCATCATTACAGAGCTAACTTCTGTGTTTTGTGCTGCTGCCATCATTATGGTTTTTTGTGAGAATGATTATTTCTATTTTTATTCAGAATCCAATCTCACTGACTTCAGTAAGATATGATGCCAAGTGAGTATGCATAGATTTATAGCTTGGGCTGTCTCCGATCTTCATGAGAATTGTCTAAGGGAGAACTGTTTTGGATTTGCCAGGACTGACTCCTCTTTGGTACTCTCTCTACCCAGCCCACTATCTGTCTCTTGACCTTTAATTCCTGCTAGGAGCGATTAAGTAAATTAATCCACTGGAGAGAAAGGTGGTGAATCAAAAAGAATGAATGACAAAAGGGCAGGCTTCTTGTAGATACCCAATGACAAAGTCACCTTGAAGAGATCTTTTGAAAAGGATATTAGACTTAAGACCCTTTAGGCCCTGCCTCGTCCTGGCTGTTTTAATTTTCCAGTTGCTGAGGCACTGACTGCTCTGTCAGTAGGACATGCCAGCGCCTGCCTGCCAGATCAATTCAACAATGTGCCATTCACTTTTCCAAAAGGCAGACTTTCTGCTGGTTCCCTGATGTGCTGTGCATTCTAATAATGGCCTGCTATCAAATGGCATACTTTTATGGCTGGCTGAGCAGAGCACAGAAAAACAGCCTGCCATGGATTCCTTCATTGACAGTGGTGTTATACCTGGAAGATGCAGTACTAACAACCTTATGTCTATAGAGGGAAATGTGGGAATCTATCTTGCCTTTTTTTTCAACTAAAGTTAATCAGGATATGTATCTGGAACTGAGAAGACAGGTTGTGTATAGTGACTGATTCCGCAACGCAGCACATAGAGTTAGGCCAGCTTAAACCCACTCATTTCAATGAGCTTCAATTGTGGCGAAGTCTGGGCTGACTTGTAGCCTCAGGCTAAAAAAAACAGATTGATTTTTATTTTAATTCAGCAGTCTACAGGGGCACCCTTTCTGCCTTCAGCTTGAAAGGAGGGGTCAGAGATTTCAGTGAGATGTCTATGCGAGTGTGTTGCTGGGAGATTCACAGCAGGGTTCGAAGACATGGTATTGGATATTGTCTATCAAGACTTTAATAACATTGTATTATGTACCGTTCTTCTCATAACAAATACTGTAGAGAAGCCTTCACTCAATAGCTTCTAGGGAAGAGGAATTGAAGTAAAAGTAATACATTTCTATCATAAAGTGCTTACTACAGTATATTATAAAATCCTGCCATTAAGAATAAAACCAGCCAGCAACTAAACATTTTAATGGGTAGGAAAATAAAGTTTTAAACCTCATCATAATGGAGGCAGCAGAGGCATACTAGGTAGTTATTCCACAACTAAGACACCACTATCAATAGAAACCCTTCTTTGTATTTCTGATAATATAGTAACGGCATTGTGCATTTTTAAAAGCAGTGGTGGCTGCTGCCTGCCATATTAGCAGTATGGCTCTTGAGGTCTTGGCTCTAATCTTATAGTAGCAATCCAAGATGCTCCTTACTTGGGAGATAGGGTTCTCCACATGGATAGCTTCTTTAAAATTTGGAAGAAAATCCAGAATAAATTATAACTGCCTACGGACATAAAAGCCATTGGCTGCCACTGTTTAATGTATTGTGTGTGTTTACTTTCCATATCAATAAGTGGCACAGATGTGCACGAGGAAAAGCCACATGGGACCTTAAAAGATTATTACTAAATGCAGTCAATGACATTCAAACCCTGATTCCCTATTTCACAATCCTGTTAATCCAAACACAACCTTTTTATTTCTGTTATACTTCTGCAAAACAGTCCAGTCTACAGACATCACACTCAACTCCTGGAACAATTCCATCAGCGTTGCCTCTGAAAAATCCTGCAGATCTCTTGGGAAGACAGGTGGACAAATGTCAGCATGTTGGAAGAAGCAAAGACCACCAGCATTAAAATGATGCTCCTACATGATCAACTCCGCTGGACTGGCCACATTGTCCAATCACCATCTCCCAAAGCAGTTACTATACTCCCAACTCAAGAATGAGAAACGTAATGTTGGTAGACAGGAAAAGAGATTTAAAGATGGGCTTAAAACTAAACTTAAAAACTGTGGCATAGGCACCGAGAACTGGGAAGCCCTGGCCCTTGAGTGCTCAAGCTGGAGGTCAGCTGTGACCAGCAGTGCTGTGGAATTTGAAGAGGCATGAGTGGAGGGAAAAAGGGCGAAACATGCCAAGAGAAAGGTGCATCAAGCCAACCTTGACCAGGACTGCCCTCCATCTTTGAAACCAATTTGTCCTCACTGCAGGAGAACATGTGGATCAAGAATAGGGCTCTGCAGCCACCTACGGACCCACCTCACAGCCAAGGCACTGCACAGTGTAGGGCCATCATTAAGGATTGCGTAAGTAAGTAAGATTTTGTAAATATCTACACTCGCTCTCTAGTATTAGTGAACACATCTCTTAAACAAACTACTAAAAAGCACCCGCCAGTCTTTTCCTTCAGATCTTAATGTACTGGCTTCTTTGACTTTTTGGGCCTACTTTATATAATGGATGAAGTAGGGTTTACAAGGTGTTAAAGCATTGTTGAGAAACTTCAGTGGCAATTTAAAAGCATTTGTGTCAATTCTCAAATGAGAGATGAGTGTTTCCTCCTGGGAATTAGCTTCCTGCACAAGCTTCTAAAAGTCTGCATGTCTAACAAACAAATTCAACTACAAACCTTTCCATTATTGTTGTCGAGACCGACAGCCTTCAAGCCGCAGGTCGTTCCGCGAGTGAACAAGTTCCAACTTCAACACGCACGCCTGTTCCCGGGTGGAAACCCGTACGCCCTCTCCCTTAGCCCCGCCGGAGCCTGTCCAAAAGGTTCCTTCATTTTCTGACTTTCTCCCCATTTCTCCTAGATTTTTATATATTTTTTTCTCTCCTCCTGCTTCCCGGGCGCCTTAAGACTGCGAGGAGAGCTGCATCCAAGGGAAAGATGCGATAGCTCAAGCGGCAGGGCCAAGGCCGCTTGGGACGGGGTTCCCGGGTTCGGGACCCCCAAGGGAGGAAAGGAACTTATTCTCATTTTTACACTTTTATCTTTATTTTTATCTTTCCCCTTCTCTCCTCATTCTTGGGACATCTCTGAGCTCAGAAGGAAAAGTTTTGAGAAAGGAATTGGCCTATGAAGCAGGGGGCCTCATCTGTTTGTGTTGGGCTGACATCAGGGAAGCAGAAATCATAAATATGGGTTCATCTCTGTATCTGTGTATCTGTACAGTATTGCTCCATGTCTCCTTTGACCCCTTGTAACCCTTCCCTTCCCCATCCCGCCTTTTGTTAGTTAAGAAAAGACTGCCTTGAGAATGTTTGCTGTGTTTGTCGAGAGGAAATGCAGCTGAGCCCTGTTCCAAAACCTTTGTGGATCACCATATTCATATTGCATGCGCTTCCTGATGATGATCTTGTTATGGATAAGCTAAGCCCTTGTCTTAAGCCCCACGCTTCATCAGTCCTGAGGCGGTTTAACGGTCGGATTTCTAGTCTAACTAAACTAGCCTTTGAAAAAGATTTGAGAAAGGAATTGGCCTTTGAAGCAGGGGGCCTTATCTGTTTGTGTTGGGCTGACATCAGGGAAGCAGAAATCATAAATATGGGTTCATCTCTGTATCTGTGTATCTGTACAGTATTGCTCCATGTCTCCTTTGACCCCTTGTAACCCTTCCCTTCCCCATCCCGCCTTTTGTTAGTTAAGAAAAGACTGCCTTGAGAATGTTTGCTGTGTTTGTCGAGAGGAAATGCAGCTGAGCCCTGTTCCAAAACCTTTGTGGATCACCATATTCATATTGCATGCGCTTCCTGATGATGATCTTGTTATGGATAAGCTAAGCCCTTGTCTTAAGCCCCACGCTTTCATCAGTCCTGAGGCGGTTTAACGGTCGGATTTCTAGTCTAACGAAACTAGCCTTCGGAGCCTGGACAATAAATGATTGTTCTTCACAACGGGTGACACATCTGGCCTCGAAAACCAAGGTGTGCCCCAAAATAAGTTCTTTTGTCACCAAAAGGGTCTGAGTGAATCACCAGGCCTTCTTCCTCTTCTCCCTCATTCACATATGGATGAGACACATCAACCCAATGATTTCATCATTTCCAGGTGTTGCCCCAGGTCATTACCTGGCCCGGACTCTTTGTTTTCATTCATATGCCAACCTGTCAGTGATCCCCTTATATGGCCACAGACCTCTGACTGGCCAAAGCCGGCAAATGGGAGCGAGCGCTGATAGGCTCCCTGGAACTGACCGGCTTTCCGCCCATCAGCTGGCCTCAACGTTCCAACCAATCACCAGCGGAGCCGGCCCGGAAGAGGGCGGGCGGGAAATTCAATTGTTTTGACAGTTCTGTAACCTTTAAAAACCAACGTTTTCAATGTACATGCATGCGTTCTTTGCGGGAATCAGGGTATTGCGGTTCGCATCCTCTCAGCTGAGCAGAATAAACAATTTCGTGGCATCTACCTTGCAGCATTGGTGAGCATAATTGGATCTACGGGAGGCGGGTAGGCTACGAGGACCTAGTCGCTCCGGGCTCGCCAGGTTAACCGAACCCTCGCGGCCTCTGTCCCGCAGTCGGTCTGCGGGACTTGTCCGGTTGTTCGACAACCGGTCTGTGGGATTGTCTGGTTGTTCGACAACATTATGATTATATGAAAAGAGGGTCTCTGTCACATGTCAGCTTTTCCAGAATAGCTTGAACCATGAATAGTTATGTATAACTGTATAGTTATGTATAACTCTAGACCTGTTAACATAAAAACTAACTCAAAGAACTTGGCTTAACTTACCTGCAGGTCAGGGTGAGCACTGTATGTTCACACACACACACACAGAATCATCCCTTTCTCCGAATAGTGTAGTGAAAAGCAGGACCCTTTTTTGTCACTGGAGAACTTAAAAGACACACAAATCCCCTCTACTGTCTCTTGAGTGCCCAGGCAGGGAAATGGTGTGGAATTCAATAGCAGCTGGCCCCCTTACATGGCATGGGTGCTTTTCCCTCTGTGAAATGACCCTCAACCTGTGTACAGATCAAATAAAAATCCATATTTTGGCCTCAGAACCTGCCCCCTATTTATTTATTTATTTATTTATTTGACATTTTTACCCCCGTCCTATTTATGACATTTGCACCCCACTCTGAGAGGGACTCAGAGTGGCTTTACATATCAGCAAGAACTCAGTGCTATAAAAACATACAATTAAGTAAACATTTACGTTCAAATCACAGAATTAAAATATCAACAATTACAACTGCATCTGGGCTGTGTTTGCGAAGAAGGTAGGACTGAGAGCAGGGCTTCCCCAGATGATATTAACTTCCGGGACAGTTCATAGAAGAATATACGTTCAGACAGGTAAGCTGGGTCAGAACCGTTTAGGGCTTTATAGACTAAAGCCAGCACTTTGGATTGTGCTTGGTACATGATGTTAACTTACACTTGGGTATAATCCTTTAGTCAGACTTTTTACACCACTCTACAGGCAGTCCCCAAGTTGTGAGCAAGATAGGTTCTGTAGGTGTGAATTCATTTGTAAATTGGAACAGGCACATTTTAAGTGTAACTCTAGTCCAGTGGTTCCCAAAGTGGGCGGTACCACCCCCTGGTGGGGGGTGGGGTGATCTAGGGGGGTGCTGGAAGGGCCAGGAGAATTTGGGGGGCACTGAACCCCTGTAAGGGGGCCGTGGGGGCGATGGCATGAGCCAGGTGACAGGCTACCATCCATCTCTGTGTGTGTGTGTCTCTCTCTCTTCTTCCCTCCTCCTGCTCCCTCCTCCTCTCACCAAGCAAGGGATAATAATAATAATAATACCTTTGGGGTTCCCTTCCAACTGGTTGAGTCTTATAACAATAATAATGTCCTTCAACATATTTAGTGGAAAAAAGTTTGGGGACCACTGTTCTAGTCTCTCTCTCATATATATATATATATATATATATATATATATATATATACACACATACACACACACACACACACACATACACACACACACTCTGTATATATACACACACACACATACACACACACACACACACACAAACACACACAGGAAAGAGTTAACACCCCTGTGGTGTTTGTTTTGATGTCTGTGTACCTGTTCAGAAGATTTCACCTCATTTTCTCTCCCTATGACAATTCGATTTTGAAAAATGTGGCTTGCGAAACAAGGATTGGAGAGAAAGCTTCAGTTGAGACACCTTTCCCTCATGATAACTCTTTCAGGAGTAACTTTCTCTTCCAACGGATAGAGTTCTCTTACCTTCTATTGTCTCACTCCTGTTCTTAACTACGAGTCATTTGTAGAGTTCCCGTAAATTCCAGGGAAGAATAAAAATGAGTGGGCTTGTGTGTTGATTTCACTTCTCAGGAATGAAAGAGGTTCGTGAAATTACCACATTTCTTTAGTGACCTCCTTCACATAGCACATCCATACTACCAAATGGGAAGGACATCATGGATGCTGTGGGTCAAGGAATGGACAAAGGTGAGTGTCCAGTCGCTGTCTCTGTTTTTTGCATCATAACACTTTTTTTGGTTTTTTTTTTTTTGCAGAGGAACCAATATTCAAAGGTAAAGTTCTTGAAACTCCATCATTTTACTGTGGTTAATTAAGAGTCAAGAAGCCAATTTTCCATGAATTTGTGAAATAATTTGAAAAGGTTGCATTGCCAAGGAGCTTGAGAAATAATTTGAAAATGAGTTTATGAAATAATTTTAAAGGCTGTGCTGGCAGGGGGAAACTGTACTTCCTGCTATGCTAGACTATGGTCATGATCATTTTTGGAAAATGGAATGTCTGAAGGATAGGAGCAATGTTGTGGGAAAACATTTATGACCTCCAGCTCTAGAATGAGAGAGCAAAAGCACCATAATACGATTAACTTTAGCCCTGCTGGGATCCCAGACACTAGAAAGCAACATCACAAGCCACCGTGGTGCGGAAAGGCATCTCAGGCAGTATTCTAGGTTGAGTTGTCTCAGCCTGACTGGGAGATGGATCTCTTTCTCTTTCACTCTCTCTCTCTCTTTCCTCAATTATACTGACAGTCAAAGATAATCTGCTAGTAAACTAAGCTGAGAGGTGAAAGCTCATGGTATTACAGTATTGTTTGTAGGAGACAGAGTTTGTGGAAAATCTACAGTGCTGCACATCACCGTTGCATGATTTAGCTGATAACAGTTATCTTCTGGGGTTGTTAATTTAGCTAAGGGTGTTAAGTGATTCAAAGGGAGGCTTTATTTTAGCTTCTTCCAAGATGGCACTGCTTTTGTTTTCCCCGGTGGCTTTTTGCCAGTGTTAGAACTCGGCTGCTGCGAGAGCTAAATCTTGTTCCAGCCTTAATTGCATTTGGGCTGCCATCGTCAGAGGTGCCAGGCGCTCAGCTCTGACAAGCCACAACCTAATTGCATTGCCATTGCTTTTAGAGGAGTCCCTGCCTCTTGCAAACCTCATTATTTGGACCTGTATGTGGGAAATACCTGCTGCCTCATTGTGCCAAGTACCTTGATGTCTCTTTCTTTCACAGGCAGGCACAGCTGGTGGAAAGTAATTATTGGTACTCATAACTTAAATTCTAATCTGAGTTTAGAAACCAGGGACTGCAACCCACCAATCCATTCTGGAAAAATGCTCATACCACTATAGGTTGCTATTATTTCTGCCCCACTTGTACATTGGTGGAAAGTGCAAAGATTAATTATGTGTTGGGAAAGGGGTATATCTACACACAGCTGTTCACAACGGTCCCGGTAGATTGAAGGCATGGACAGCCTGAAGCCTCTTAAGGCAACCCCACATTTTACTTTAGAGAGGACAATCTTGCTTTGAAGGAGTCCTCCATTCCGTGGATGTCCAGTTTGGGGCCCCATCTACACTGCCTTATTATGCAGTTTGAAATTTCATTATATGGTCAGTGTAGACATATATAATACAGTTTAACTGTAGATGGGAAGCAGTATAAATGGGATCCAAGTCTAAAGAACCAGTCCAAGAAATGTAGATATTGAAACTGCTCGTCAGCAGTGAACATCTTAATATTCAAATTTTCTCCCCTGTCTGAGATTGAAAGCTTACAAAAGTTGAAACAAATACTGCTTCAACATTCAAAGATGGGGACCCAAAGTGTACACATAAGGGCAACCAGTCGGGTTTTAAGGGATAAGATCCTTGGACTATCAAAAATTTGATACTTTCAGAAAAACATAAAATAATTTTGAGAAATGGAAAAGTAAGTTTAAAATGTTACATAACGACATAACAATAACTAATCCAGGGCCTGAGGGTTTTCTGTAACTATTTACTTTCCAAATGTCACTTTCCACACTCTGGGACCAAAGTGCAATAAGAATAAGAGAGCTAATTAGAAGTCAGTAGCAAAAAGCAAGATGAGAAATGCACAGCACTGGCAGGCTTTCAAAACACCAATAGAGAACAGCCAAAATTAATGACATGCAGAGTCAGGAAGGAGCTGTTAACAAGCCTGTGTGCCACCTAAATACCAAATTAAAGTATTGATTTCAATTAACGTATTCATGAATTTCTGTGTAAAATTAACACATTGACCACATTTATAAATTACATGATCCCTACATCTCTTTATAATAAAGTCCCTGCCACCCCAAAATGCAGGGGTTTGGGGGGGGGGGGGATCTTGGTCGTTTTATATAAAAATAGAAATCTCCCCATACTTGAAGTAGAGTACATTTTGTATAATAAATACTGTAGTTTTCATTTCTATGAATGAGAAGAATTCAAACTACAGGAAAAAGGCAATGCTTATACATTGGGAAATGTCCCCGCAGTAAGAGTTGCTGACAGTGAAATATGCTGCTTGGGATTGTGATGGGGTCTTCTTTTGAGGTTTTTTTTAAAAAAGAGGCTGGATGGCTATCTGTTTGGAGTGCTTTGGTTGTGTTTTCCTTCATGGCAGAATGGGGTTACACCGGATGGCCTTTCTGGTCTCTTGTTTATTACTAGCCATCTCCTGCCATGCGTTGCTGTGGCCCGGTCTGTGTATAGGTGTTTTGTGTGTATATGTGTATATATGTGGTTTTGTGCATGTGTTGTAATGTATGGGTTTTTTGGCGTTTTAAGTCTCTTCTGCTGTGTTTTTCAGTGTTTTGTGAATGATGGTCACTCACTGGCCTAATAGGTGTATTGTGTCCAAATTTGGTGTCAATTCGTCCAGTGGTTTTTGAGTTATGCTAATCCCACAAACTAACATTACATTTTTATTTATATAGATTTATTTATTTGAAACATTTATATTCCGCACTTCTCACCTCGAAGGGGACTCAGGCCGGAGCACAGCATATATACAGCAAACATTCAATGCTGGGACAAGAATTCATTATATGCATACATAAACATTAAAAACATTTTTCTCAATATTAAAATGCATTGTTTAAGACCATCTTGGTCATCTGCGTCTAATTTAATTGGCCTGGTAAGGTTTCCAATTGTTGCTTTATTCCACTGTCCCAAAAGCTTGGTCCCATAGCTAAGTTTTTACCATCCTTCTGAAGGACAGGAGGGAGGGGGCTAATCTGATTACACCAAGATGGGAGTTCCATAGCCAGGGGGCAATCACAGAGAAGGCCCTCTCTCTCATCCCCACCAATCGCTCCTGTGACAATGGCGGGATGGAGAACAGGGCCTCCTGGGAGGATCTTAATCTCTTCCATAGTATTATTCTGAGCTTTCCAATCTCCAGATAAGAGGCTTTTGTTATAATAAGGAATACCTTGCAACCTTAGGAATATAGCAGAATTCCAATAGACCAGTGGGAACCACTGTAATAGACCTTGTTCCCCTCACAAGGAATCAATGGAGCAGGAAATACCCTCCTATTTCACCTTCAGGGAAAAACCCAAATGTCTGGCTGAGATGGTGAGAGAAACCAGACTGGAACCTCTTTCAAGAGAAGGACAGATGAATATGTGACCCTCATCACTTCTGTTGGGCTCCAGTTCAATTCAGCTCCTTTCAGTCAAGCTCATGGCAAGCTCAAAAACATCTCTAAGGACACGGTAGCTTCATTTCTATTGTACAGATTTGGGGGGACAGTGCTTAGCAATACTTAACACATTGTATAACAGATGTTTTCTTTTTTTTTTAAAGTACTTCCAGATTTATTAAGCTATTCATACATTCAATAGAAAGAATATTTTAGTAATTTGATGTTAGGGAAAGAGCTGAAGATTGTAAAGAAGACCAAATGCAAGAGAAAACAAAACGAACATGTTTGTCCAATTCTGTTATGCATTGTCTGTTTTCTGTGATACCAACTAAGATTGCAAATAAGAGAACCATATGAATGAAAAAGAATTGTTTACTCACATTAAAAAAGCATGCAGACAGAAAACCGAATGTTACCTCTCTCTAGTATGAAAGATATGTATTTGTAGATGATTTGTTTTCTCTTTTTCTTTCTATGAGGGAGACCACTCAAATATGCATTCCTCTGCATGCTTTCTGATGTGCTACAACCCAGAAATAGTTTTTCAGGGTCAGCTATTTGTCTCAACTGTGAAGAAAAAGTTGTTTTAAGCCATGGGTGGATATTTTCAGTAGCAAGATGAAGGAACAATTGTTTATCTCTGAATCAACTACGAACGGTGTTTCTGCTGCCCAGATTTGGTGGCTACGAATTCATGTTCCCAAACTTCAGTGGTAAAATGGGGCACACCATTAATAAATAGAGGGAAGACTTATTTTAAAGAAATGTTAGCAGTGTTCTCCTAAATGTTTAACAGTAAAGTTGGGGTGGAGGCTTTGGAGGACAAAAAATAAAACCGCCTTGGAAGACTGCATGATGCCCATCCCTGTGCTAAGCCTTTCTGACATTGAGCTGTGTCTGTGGATGAATGTTCAGTTTTGCTTTGTACAGAAACATGGTGAGTTAGCTGCATGAAAGGTCTCCATTCTCGAGGTTCAGCTAGAAACATTTTAGTTCAGAACATCTGTGTTCTGATATAATTCTCACTGTGCTAGGCAACAATTATTTTCCAGGTGTTCTTACAAGTCTGTGCTTCATGTTGGACTCTGTGATGCAAGGCCAAATCCATCTTTTTCCAAATAGCGTGATCCTATATTGACAATAATTCATACATGTCTACCTGACTGCAGGGTCAGGATAAAGAACCACACCACTGTAGTCAAACCTTGCTTTTAATGGTTCCATTGCAGAAACCTATGTAGGAGATGGGAGAGAATTTGCGAATGGATAGTTTTTTCTGACTCGCCCTTCCCAGATATGTGTGTGGGTTTTTGCATGTGCCTCTGAGACTATAAACACATGTGTTTACCCAAACTGTTGTAGCTGAGGCAATGCATTATAAAGCTTCTTTTCATCAACATTACATCACAGAGTCACATTTTATGTTTAAAATCGAATACACATGTTTTGAATTGACAATGTGTGGATTCGTTGGATACATTTTCATCAGATCTCAAATTGCAATGTATCCAGCAACAAAGCAAAAGGTGCAAAGCATGGGCAGGGTGGTGAAATCATGGAATTATTTAGGAGAATAAAGGGGAAAGACTTCAGCAGCTTTCTGCAATCTTGAGCCTTGCTAATGGGTTCAACTGAAACACTCACTCTCTGACCAGAGATGGTGGGAGTTGTAGTCCAACACATTTATAGAATTCCAGAGGGCCCTTCACATGACACAGTTATAACACTTAGGCTCCACCTACACTGCCATATAATCCAGTTTAAGACGGTAGATTAACTGCATTGGTCTGGATTATATGGCAATGTAGACTTCTATAATCCAGTTCAATGCAGTTAATCTACCGTCTTAAACTGGATTATATGGCAGTGTAGACCCAGCCTCAGACATGCTGTTTGAAATGCCATGGTATCACCCTACTGAGTCCTTTGAAGTTGCATGGGGTATTCAGATTCGTCAGCCAGAGAACTCTAGTGCCATCCCATGCCACACATCCCAGGACTCTATAGGATGCAGCTATGGCAATTAAAGTGGAATAGAATTGCCATAACTGCTTAATGCACACTACACCTGGTTAGAAAGGCTGGATGTCAATACCCATAATCTTTACTAGACATCCTCCATGCTGACCGTCTCTTCAGGTCTATTTTCCATCAGACTATCTCCAGCTATCACTTGTTTAGTAGAACACATACTTTTGTTTGGTTGAGCACATGCAAGGAAGCCCCCTGTGGCGCAGTGGGTTAAAACGCTGAGCTGCTGAGCTTGTTGACTGAAAGGTTGCAGGTTTGAATCAGGGGAGCGGTGTGAGCTTCCACTGTCAGCCCCAGCTTCTGCCAACCTAGCAGTTTGAAAACATGCAAATGTGAGTAGATCAATAGGTACTGCTCTGGTGGGAAGGTAACATCGCTCCATGCAGTCCTGCTGGCCACATGACCTTGGCGGTGTCTACAGACAACGCTGGCTCTTCGGCTTAGAAATGGAGATGAGCACCAACCTTCAGAGTCAGACACGACTGGACTTAATGTCAGGGGACAACCTTTACTTTTACTATGCTTTAGCCTGTGTAAAGCCCTAGCCTCCCAGCATTTCCTTTTTCAGAAGATGAGGTGAAAAGTGATGGAGAAGACCTTTGCCTGAGATCCTAGAGGGACACTATCAGCAGAGTAGATACCTCTTGATTGAAAATGTTAAATGCTGGTAGACGGCAGTTTCCTACATCAGAACTTGAGCAGTTGTGATGTAAAAAGCTGTGAGGTTTCTCTATTGTAGAAGAGCTGTTTCTCAGAGACAGAGCACAAATGTTGCATACAGAAGATCACAGATTTAATCTTTGGCAATTCCAAGCTGTGCAGAGCAGTATCTCAAACATCAGAGGGCCACTCTCTGCTAATCATAGTGATAATACTAAATTAAACAGACCAGTTGTCTGGCTTGGTAAAAGGAAACTGCTTATATTGTTTTCTTAATCTTGCCAGCTTGTCATCTTGTCATCCCCTGCCCCCTGTCCTGATATGACAAGAACAGTCCCAATTAATCCTCTCTTATAGTTTTAGCTGTTTTTGTAACATGCCAGTATCTTTCTCCTCATTTTCCTGCTTTGTCTTTAACCTTCTTCCGTTACTGCAAACTGAGTTCACAGTGCAAAAATGGTTTGTACTGGCCTCCCCTGCATATTTGACAGGTTAGGGACCAGGGTGCTGCCAAAAACTGAAAATGGTTGAAAAGCAGAACCCAGTCTTTTAAAACTTTCAAATGCAACACTGAATACTAGATGGTGCTGAGTTGACTAAGAGAATTAAAAAAAGAGGCAATGCATGCTCGAAAGAGCAGACCGGGTCAAAAGTGCAGTACATGGCTATAGATTTGTCAAAAAAGAGAATTGTCAGAAAGCAAAGCATTGACAAGCTGGGGAAGCTTGTACTCAATTAACTCAGCAAGGGAAAGCGGCTGCAGTCTCTCATAACGTGTGTGTCCTTCCCAATTCATAACTTTTGCCATCTGGACCATATAATATTGTTTGGCTGCAGAACACTTGGCAAATATAGTGTATATATCCATTTACAGCAAACATATTTGATGGAAAGGTCGTGTTATTACTTCTCTGCATGACAGGCAACACAAAAGACAGTGATAGTGAAACATTTGGCAC